>JAJEJO010000383.1:923238-963626 GCA_020662805.1 Glaucomys volans | reverse complement strand
GAGGCTATCTTTCATCCAATGTATGTTTTTGGTGCCTTTGTCTAAAATGAGATAACTGTATTTATGTGGGTTTGTCTCTGTCTTCTATTCCATACCATTGGTCTTCATGTCTGTTTTGGTGCCAATACCATGCCATTTTTGTTACTATAGCATTATAGTATAATTTAAGGTATGCTATTGTGATGCCTTCTGCCTCAGTCTTCTTGCTAAGGATTGCCTTGGCTGTTATGGGTCTCTTTATTTTTCCAAATGAATTTCATGACTGCTTTTTCTAGTTCTATGAAGAATGTCATTGGGATTTTAATAGGAATTGCATTCAATCTGTATAGCCATTTTGATAATATTAATTCTGCCTATACAAGAACATGGGAGATCTTTCCATCTTCTAAGACCTTCTTCAATTTCTTTCTTTAGTGTTCTGTTGTTTTCATTGTAGAGGTCTTTCACCTCTTAGACTAATTTCTAATTTTTTTTTTTTTTTTTTTTTTGACTTGGAATTGAACTCTGTGGCACTCAACCACTGTACCACATCCACAGCCCTATTTTGTTTCTTTTTTAGAAACTGGGTCTCACTGAGTTGCTTAGCACCTTGCTTTTTGCTGAGACTTTGAACTCACAATCCTCCTGCCTCAGCCTCTCAAACCACTGGGATTACAGGCTTGTGCCACTGCACCCAACTTATGTTTTTGAGGCTATTGTGAATGGGACAGTTTTCCTAATTCCTCTTGCAGTGGATTCATCACTGATGAATAAGAATGCAATTGATTTATGGGTGTTAATTGTATATCCTGCTACTTTGCTGAATTTGTTTATAGGTTCAAGAATTTTTCTGGTGGAGTTTTTTGGATCTTCTAAATATAGAATCATGTTGTTGGCAAATAGAGATAGTTTGAGTTCTTCATTTCCTATTTGTATCTCTTGAATTTCTTTCTTCTGTCTAGTCTCTCTGACTGGAGTTTCCAGGACTATGTTGAATAGAAGTAGTGATAGAGGGCATGTCTGTCTTGTTTCATTTTTTTCAGGGAATACTTTTAATTCTTCTTCATTTAGAATGACGTTGGCCTTGGGTTTAGCATATATAGCTTTTACAATGTTAAGGTATGTTCCTATTATCCCTAGTTTTCTAGTGTTTGAACATGAAGACATGCTGTATTGTGTCAAATACTTTTTCTGAATCTATTGAGATTCAGAAAATCAATCAGATTGAGATAAGCGTGATTCTTAAGTTTACTGACATGATGAATCATGTTTATTGATTTCCATATATTAAATCAATATTGCATGAACCCCATGTGATCATGGTGCACTATCTTTTTAATGTTTTTATATGTGGTTTGCCATAATTTTTAAAGAATTTTCGCTTCTACGCTCATCAGGGATATTGATCTGAAGTTTCCTTTCCTTAATCTTAGATTGGATATGTTAATCACTTTTTGTCACTCTGACCAAAACACCTAAGAACGACAACTTAGAGAAGGAAAAGTTTATTTTGGTCTCACAGTTTCAGAGATCTCAGTCCATGGTCCACCAACTTCATTGCACTGGGACTGAAATGAAGCAGAACATCATGGAGAGAGCAGAGAAGGGACAGCTATAGTCAAGGGTCACACCCCCAGTGACCTCCTTCCTCAGCCATGCACCTTCTCCCTACAATTATCACCCAGTAATTCATTTGAAGCCAGAATTGGAGACAGGCAGTTAGTGCAGAATAGGGAATCTGGTCAAATCGAGGAATGGAGGCCATCAGAGTCTAGGAAGTTGGAAACCGCCCCTGAGAGATTGGAATATCAGTGTCTTCAGTGTCTTCAAAGCCTTTTGATCACCAAGGTTACCTGTTTAATTGCCCCACCCAAAAACCTGCAGGCAGGGAGTTGCTAATTAATGCCCCCTGGGCCCCTACCCACCTGAATGAATCCTCCCTGTGGCCCTTCCCCCTGCCATCTGCTTCGGAACATTCTTTGCTATGTCGCTGGCATCTCCTGGGCCTAATCGCATGCCCCACCCCCGCTGCCGGAGAATATGGGGGGGAGATAACAGGAGAACAATAGAGACCCTAACCTATAAAAGATGTAGGGCATGCTCACTTTTGGGAATTCTAGAACACCAGCCATGGCCCCCTTTTCCCTTCCGGGAGAAGTCTGTGTTACTACTTTTAAATAAAATCTGCTTAATATATGCTTGCCTTGGCGTGCTTCTCTGATGTTATACTTCAACATCTGAGGAAGCAGAAGTAGTCACTGGTAACAGCGGTATCAGATTCAGCTATGAATGAATTAATCCAGCAAATGGATTAATCCACTGATGATGTCAGATCCCTAATCACTGCCTAAAACCTACACCTCTGAAACTCGCTGCATTGGGCGCCATGTATTTAATAATGAGCTTCTCAAGGGACATTCTAGATTTAGACCATAAAAACGGACAACAGTTTATAAAATTCAGAATTTTAGTTTATAAAATTCAAAATTCTGGTAAGCAGAAATTTATAATATACCCAAAACACTTCAGGATGTCTAATACAGGATATAAATGAAAACTAGACATTAAGGAAAAAATAATGCTACCTATTTCATCTTTAAAAATTGTGAATAATTATGTAACTAAAAAATCACCCTGTGAAATTCTGGTAAACAATCATGAGAAATATTGCCAGAACATTTCTAATGCTGCTGTTCCAAAAATATTTCCAAGGCTTTCTTGTAAGAAAAAGGATTTAGAATCTATGTCACTTTTTAGATGATATTTTTGGTTTCACAAAATCATTAAAAAAAATCCTTCCATCAATTATATCTATATAGAACTCCAAAATGAAGAAGAGGATCCATCTAATTTTACTGTTCAAACATGCAAAATAAAATTCTAAAAGAATGTTAGTAACATTCTAGTTTTGTATTTTTTAAACAAAAATAAAAATTATTCAATGTTTATTTATTTAACAAATATTTAAGGGTCACCTTTGTGAGAGAAACAAAAACTGATTAAATGGGTATTTATTAAGTATTGTCAAAGGACAAAATGGTAGGTCCTAGGGAAACTAAGAACAATTGCTCCTTGAGGAAAAATAGGATTAGGTTCTTGTGAACCTCTGCTCATAACATTTTCATTCCATCAACACATAATTTGCTTTCTACATGTTTCCTTTAAAGCTCTTTCTATACATCCATATCCTATATCTAAAATAGCACATATATATATATATGATTCATTATAATTGAATTCATTACCAACTGCACTGTAATTCATGTTTAAATGAGGCTTGTCTAATACATGTGTTTTTCCAGAGGACATCACAGACATCTTGCACTTAAGAACACTCAGTCACTACATCAGCACTACACTTGGAGACCATTTAAAAAGAAAAATCAACAAAAAGCACAAAATTACAAAAAAACATGGCACTAAATAGACTGAGAAAAAGACACTTATTTACAGTAGGAAATCTAAAACAAGAAAATAGTGTACTTTGTTCTACCTTTGTCAGGAACTTGCTCATCAAATGACTAATTTTTCGCCACTTTATGCATATCTATAAACAACTACCAACATGCAGCAAGTAATAATTTGGGGGTTACATATAAATTTTATTGAATAGGCAAATTTGCAACTATGAATTCTGCATAAAGGTCAACTGTATATAGTTGATCATAAATTTAAAGCAGAGTAACTTTAGAGATCATCCCTAACGTTCTCATTTTTCAGATGAGAAACAAAAGGGAAGAAGAGTTACATGATATATGCAAAGTCAGAAGGCTAATGAATGAAGGTTCCCAAACCAAAAACCTATGGTACTTCATACAGAATGAAGTATGAGAGAATGGTTTAAATGACCTCTTTTAACTTGGTCTCACTTTCCATTTCATACTAGAAGGACACTGACAATCAACAGGGAAATACTGAACTTTCTCAATTTATTTATATATATGGGGAAAGTTGGACACGAAGTCTCACTATATTGCCCACACTGGTCTCAAATGATCCTCTCACTTCAGCCTCCCTTGTGGGCGGCATGTATAATGACGCCCAGCTACATTTGATTTTTAAGCATTATTTGACTAAGGTTATCACTTCCAATTCCTTGATAAATTTTTTCAACATGGCTTCCAAGATATTATCTTTGCTTAGTTTTATTTTCACTTTAGGCTTCTTCGCTGATTCCTCTTCTCCCTAGCCTCTAAATGATGACAGGCTCTAGAGCTCAATCTTTCTCTTCTTTATTCACATTTCCTTATTTAGCAATATCATATAGCCTCACAGTTTTAAATTTCATCTATATAATGATAATGTCCAAACTGCTCTCCAAAATTCTAAACTCATTAGTTTATCATCTATTTGATGTATGAAATAGATGGATAGCTATTAGTCTATGAAACAACATATTCAACTTAAAACTCCCTATGTATCTTCCTAAAGTCACTCTGCCCACTTTCTTCCCTATTCCCAGAGGACAGCACCTTCATCCTAGTGTTCAGGCAAAAATCTTGGAATCAACCTTGACTCAAACATTCCTTTCTCTAAAATCTACATATCAGTTATGGATTAAACTTGGGAAGCAGAATCAACCAGTGAACTCTATCCAGTGGAACCAGGGATTCATTATAAGGATTAGATCTTACACCACTGTTGAAGAAGATAAAGAGATGGTTGAAGAAACACAGAAAAACCACTAAGTAGGAACCATTAACAGGAGCTTATGAAGAAAGCTATTGAGTCTTCTACAGCATCTGTTGCCTCTGTATTTGATGGCAGATCTGTGTTTGAAGTTGATGAGAACCAGGAGAAAAGGGAAAACCCCAGGATATAAAATAGGGCACTGTAATGTCTGAGAATAAACTGAAACTTATGAAGATAAAATGGAACTCTTGTCTGGATTTTACCACATCTAAATCTGATGCTGTAAATAATCTGTATAAGAATGTTTCCTTTTCTATGGAGCTGCATATTCTCCTGGTCCATGACTCAAAGAAGTTAATGGAGGATATTCAGGGAGAAGCTGTCAGATCAACTGCTGCCCCACACCCACAAGGTAAGCCAGCAGTGCAATGACAAGGTGCAAGCCTGAATTTAATAGCTGCTGTTTTACTTATGCTTTCCAAGTATCACACATTTTCCATGGCTAGCTCTATCCAGTACCATACAATGAAGGGAAATCTGGGAAATGTAATTTTTCGTTACCACAGTAAAGAAAATCACCACAGTATACCTTCAAAAGATATCTAGAATTTGACCATTTCTCACCCAGTCATACAAAATCGTGCCCGAATTCCTGCAACAAATTCTTATTGGTTTTCCTGACCCTTTCTGTTTACTCTCATCACAGCAGTAAGAGGAATTCTCATACAGTAAGTCAAATCATGCCAATTCTCATATCCAAACCCTACAATACCCGCCCCCTTCCCAGAGTAAAAGCTGAAGTTCTTACAACAGCCATAATATGGTAAGTAAGATTGAGGCCTAATCTCTTCTAATTTTATCTCCTTCACTTAGTCATCGTTTGCCATACTTGCTCCCATGCTGATTTTGGGATCTTCTGGTCTGTTTCTTCTCTCTGTCATGTTCCTCTCTCATAAATCTAGTTGGCTAATTTCCTTATCCCCTTCAACTCTTTGCTCATATCTTACTTTATCAATGAGAGAACTTGTCCCTACTCTCCTTCAAAATGGAATGATCAATCACTCATGTTACCCTTTTTAAAAGTCACTAACTCTTTAGTGTAAGTTTTTTTGTGTGGTTGTGGGGATTTATGTTTTTTTGTGACTGTTGTTTTGGAATCAGGGATTGAACCCAGGAGCACTTAAAACACTGAGTCACATCACCAGTCATTTTTATTTTTTACTTTGAAAAAGGGTCTCACTAAGTTACTGAGGCTGGATTTAAACTCTCAATCCTCCTGCCTCAGCCTCCTGAGCCGCTGGGATTACAGGTGTGCAACACAGTGCAAAGATACGGAGTAAGTTTCAATTCTTTACTCTAGCTTTCTTGGTCTATCACAATCTAGTCCTGGTCTACTTTATTCAAGTCTCCACTCCCATAAACTCTAGTTAATTGATAAACACTTCGATATTTTACACCTTCTTTCAGATTATACTTTCTACTTTGAATGCCATTCCCATGTTTTCAGAAAATTCTATTCAACTGAACCACCTCCTTTGTGCTTTTAATAACATTCATTGTGCTTTTAATAACAATGCGAACATTTTTGTGCTTCACTTTTATACTTGATATATATAAGATGCAAAGTTATCCTGAGTTCCGATAGCACTTTATTCACACTAGCAGATTCCACAGCATTTTTCACACTGATAGTCAACTTTACTCTGCTCTGGTGAGATCACTCACTCCTTTAGGATGGAAATTATTCATCTTTTTTTATTCCCAGCATCTAACAACACACATGGTTTTCAATAAATGCTTACTAAATAGTGATAAATCAGTTATAACCAGCACTGCTACTTAGCCAAAAGTTGAAAAGTAAATGGAAGACAAATAGGATAGTGAATTTTTCTTTTACATAAATTAGATTCTGAAAAAAGATAAAAGGGTCTTTGTTCCTTAGTAATGAATTCATGTAATTTACAGTTAATTTATTCTAAATTCCCTTGAGACTATGTAATATGGTCTATACCTTCTACAATGAACCCACAACTTAAATGCCCATGCAATTTTTAAATCTAAATACCACATATTCTAGATCTACTTATAAAATTTTAAATACTGCCAAAAAGAGATAAATTTAATGATATTTGAGGAACTCATGTAACTACCTAGTGGTCAGTAAAACATTTTTTATATTAGCATGTTAACTTTCATGTCGTTTAGATAATTAGTTCTTGAACAATTAAATGAAAACAAAATGAACATTTTAAAAACTGCATAATCTAGGCTTCCTCTGATAACTGAAATATATTTCTAAAGCCTGCAATGACTTCTCTTTAACATTATGAACATAAAGTATCTTAGAGCTAGAAATATAATAATTTAATATAAATACAATTGCTAAATCCATAGCATTTATGTTAGACAAGGCTGGTATGATAAAGCCTAAATTGCTATTACACAGTAAAATACATTCCCATGATTAGTACACTTTTTAAACAGAGATTATAAATAACAATTACCAACATATCAAAATTAAGATACTAAAAGTTACTACTCTACCATTATATGTAGCTTTGCAAAAATCTTATAATTTTCCTACTATCCCTTTATTCAATACCTAGAAGTCTAGTTTTCTGATGCACACAAAGAATAAAGTGAGCCTATCCCATACCCTCCCCCATATACCCTCCCTGGAGACTCAAAGCTTAATATGAGTTCCATTTTCCAGAGATAAAAGGCCTGCATTAACAATGATGTATCCTAGCTTTCTTCTTCTTATAATAAATTACCATATTTATATTTTGAAGCTGTCATATGCTACAGGATATTAAATATCCTCTCATCATAATTAACTCTTTATACAAAAATAAATTGGCCTGGTTCAAAACAGACTACGAAAGTTAAAGGAATATGATTCTATTACTAATATATTTCATAATTATTTTAACAATTAAAGCTATTAAATTTATTCCTGATTTTAACTGAGAAATGCACAGTGGCTAAAAGCTCAAATCTTTCTTCCCTTTATTCTTAAAATATAAACAAGAATATGAAGTAAGGGTGTTTAGCAATACATATACAGAGTAACTTCATAAATACTTTAGGGCAAATCCCAATATAGCAAACTATAACTAATAGATAATTTCAAAATTCCACCCTCAATTATGTCAAATATAAGCCACTGGATTACAACATAATTGCTTCATTTTACTAGGGCTTAGTCACATTTTCATTATAAATGATTGTTTCTGCAGTAGACTAATATTAAGTCAGAAAATATTTTATCCCTTTAATCATATACAAAATATAAAATTAGAAAGAGGAATATGTTTTTAGAAGTAAATATGAATTCACTACTTTTCAAGGACAATCTCAACATTTCTGATGATCTTAAGACATTAAGATTCTTTGAGCAAAAAAAAAATTTGTGCACTGTTTAAAGAAAAAGTTTCTGGTAAATAAAAAATACAATTAATAATTTCAAATGAACCTTTAAGATTTTGATAAAAACACAAACCCATGAAAGATATTGAAATGAAACCTTATATTCTCCCTAAGATTAATTATACCTTGTTACAAATTAAATCATAATAGAAACATTCCTTCTTCAAAACATTATGTAAATCTGTATTTCAACTAAGAAACAAGTTCTGAGTAGGGGGTAAAGTCAAATATGAAATGATTATCAATGCCAGTCCCAATAAAAGTAGGGATAACTTTAAACAATTATTACATATGAACAAAAAAGGAAACATTTAAATAGAAATGAGTTTAAAAAATATAAAAATGCAATTAGATAATTAAAATATAGATGTAAGAAAACATTCTGAACGAAAAGATAAAGAAAAAATAGAAACACAATACACAACTTAGATCTAAATGCATATAGTATACTGATAAAGAGCAAGAGAAGCAGAGGAACAGCTAAACAGTACATTGAGTTTCTCATTTCAAGGGAACAGGGTTCACTCTACATTCAGATATTTGGCGAAACACAGGTTTAAAGGGCCTTTGGCACATTTAAGATTGATTACAAATAGAAGCTAAAATATAGTACTAGACCATATTTTTTTTAATAAAATATGTGTCTCCCCCTTCCACCTCCCTGCAAGGGAACTATTCAGGAACATGGTGTCATAATTTATAAAACAATTAAAAAATAATAATGAAGTCAGAAAACAGAAAAAAAGTACTACTTAGAAATTAAAAATGCTTAGGAAAAAAATTAAAATTAAAATGCTTAGGAAACTGATCATTTAAACATATTATATTTCTCATATCCAACTTCAAATTATGAGCCCTTGAAGCCAAATTATCTGTTGAGCAAAAGTCAGTTGTAGAAGTTGATTGCTTCCTTCTCTTCCAGAGGCTTGGAAGAGCCCCAAAATGAAGACTGGAAATTCGCAAATCTTGAGAGAAGAAGGAGGACATAGTCATCTACAAAAACCCTGGAGATAACACAGAACATAGGCAAAGTGTTTGACTTCCCCACCCACCAGGTGCTAGGCTTCAAGTGAGGTCTGGAGGGGGAGGAAAGTACAGAGTTGAGGAAAAAAGTTCTGCACTGGGGACTAAAAGCTGCTACATAATTGATCCACCAAAATAAATGACTCATATTCTTCCCTCTATAGTGGACTGCCATCACTGAGAGTATCCTAACAACTAGGCTTGAAACCAGTGAGCCAATAAACAAAAATAAGAACAAGATAACCCACAAAGAATCCAAAAGGCAAAAACAAAGAAGTACATCTTGAGAATTCTATATATATCAAGGTAAGATATGATTAACCTCTCAAGAAAAAGAAAAATACTTGCATATGTGTAAGACCTCAGATTAATGATCTATATATACCCTTCTAAGAACCATACTCCAAAGAACAAATAAATCTGGATGAGAAAAGGAAAATGAAAATAAGGAAAAAGTGATAGGCAATGATTCTCGCGTTGTATAAATGCTACTAATTTTACATTGGATAATGGTAAGCTGATTGGAAGTGCACAAGATAGAATAAAAAAGGATTCTTGAAATAAAAGTCACATGCCTGGCTATAAGAGAAATTCATTAAAAAAAAAAGGACTAAAGTAGTAAGAATAAAAGGTATTCCAAATATTTTATCAGGAAAAAGACAGGAAAGGTAAAGTATTACGAAGTATTCCAAGGTTCGTATATAATGCAGGCATAGTGAAAAGAGTATCTTAAAGGTAAAAGAGTTGGAATTTAACTTTCAAATAATAGATAAATATATCTGATTATTAATATAGGGAAGGAAACAAAAAATATAATATATTATATGGAAAGGTAATATAAATTTCAAGTTAATAAGGAGGAAGATGCAATTCATAACGATGTGATTATATAGAAACAAATTTTAAAGGGAAATTAAAACAGGAAAAGTAAATAATAAATATAAATTAAGGTAGAAGAAACAGAACCACAGACTTCAGCACACTTATTGTTAATAGACTAAATTCTCTTGCTAAAAGACAGGAGGCTAAAGATTAAGTTAAACAAAACCAACTATATTTTCAAGTACACGCTTTAAGTAACAGAATTTTTCCAAGGAAGGATTACGTTTGATACTTGAAAAAAATTAATACATTGACAATAAACAAACTATACTTTATCACTACATTTTAAAAAGATATCTACAGGCTTAGGAAGATGGTATGAAATTAGGAAAACTCAGGGAAATATGATGACTTTTGAGGTTTCTTCTATATTGCTCATTTGGAGGTAAATGAAGGCAATATGAGGAAACTGTCCAGATTGAAAGTCATGGAAAATGGAAGGTGGAAATGCAGGAAGCAGAAAGGGTACTTGTTTTTCCTACCTCTTTTTACCCCAGACTGAAAAACCCAGAAATTTTATCTAATGTAATTTTTAAAAAATTGTTTTTAGCAAGACAGATTCCTGGTTTACCAACTAACATTCACCATGTCACACTGCTACACACAACTGATTTCATAAAAAAGAACAGTCTTCTATCAAACATGCACAGTTGCATTGTAAGTGTATAAACTGGTCCCGGAGGATCAAATACTTGCTCTGTCCCAAAGCCCAGAAATCAGACGCTAATAGTTTTGGTCATTCCTACCAAAGTGAACAAAAAGGCTACAGATGAAAGGATGAGCAAAGAAATTCCAAACAAACTAAGAAAGAAAAAAAAAAACAAGCAGAAGAGGCAATATAACATCAAACTAGGGGGGATTTAGGATTAAAGGCAAGAAAAATAATAAAGAAGTGATAATATAATAACAAAATGTGATCTGGGGACAGAAATATTCATTATAAATTGGTACAAATCAAACAATATAACATCTAAATACAAAGGCATTAAATACGCAAAGAATATTTGGTTATAATACAAGGCTTCAAACATCTCTTATATGGAGTGGAATAGTAAAGGGAATAAATAAATTGACTAATACAATTAAAGCCCTCAATTTAATAAATTCAGAGAGAATGCTATATTCCTTAAGTAGCGAAAATACCTTTATTGTTATTGATATGGGCAAAGAACATCTAGAAAAGTGATGCTAAAGTGATGCTAAAGACAGAATTAACAAAATTTTTAAAATAAATTTTATAAGCTAAATTTTTTATTAGAATTCAGTAAGAATAAAAATAAATCACAAACAGTAACAAAATAAAACATAAAGATGTATTTCCAAGTTATACCATAGGATTTCAACAATATTCAAAATTTGATAATCCTATCACAAAAGACCACCTTACAAGTTAATCTTTAAACCCCTTTTAGAATTTTCAAGCACCAAAAAGCAACTTTTACTCCTATCTTTACATGTTTAAATAACAGACTTAGTAAACTCCATCTGTCAATATAAACATTATCTTATGTTAGGTTTCAGTATGCTAAACATCAGACAAATGTTTATTTAAGTGATTTAAAAGATTTCAACACTATTTTTAAAAAGATTCCAAAGCTCTCTTTTTTCTTCTTCTTCTTCTACTATACCTCAAATTCAGTTATCTCAAATTGTTCTTGCTAACTTGATACTCTTGGTTCTATACTGCATAATTTAAAAAGGTCAAGATGCTCCCACCTCGTAAGGGAAAAGAAAAAAGCCTTTAAGTGATTAATGTTCGGAAGAGTTTGTGAATTGTTCCACAATAATGAAAAGACTATTTGATAAGAAATCACCAAAATAATTTTATAACAGGGTTGTGCCAATTATGATTCAGAAAATTGTGATTCAATTTAGAGAAGAATCACTGGATATACTTCAGTGCCTGGTACACAGGAAGGAAAAAATGAACAAATGCTCAATAAGGAAAGGGATAGCAAGGAGTAGGGAAGTATCTCAAAGCTATCTCAATTCTCAGACATAATATACTTTTATGTAAAAAGTTATCTATTGCTCCAAGTAGTAGCTGTCCTCCTGAAATTGTATGCTACATTATATGTTTGCATTTCTTAGATTTTCTTTATGAACCTGGCCTATTTGCATAACGTAGATTCCTTAAAAAAATAATATTCCACATATGGGATCTTTTTGTTTTCTCATTATAAGATTCAAGCTATACATCTAGTCAGAATACTAGGTAACTGAAACACAAGGCCCATTTGACTCTCACTTCTAATGTTAATTTTCGTATATAACTATATAGTTACTATTTTTCCCCTTGCAGATTATAAGCAATCCACAGAAAGATATTTTAAAACCAAAACTATTCTACTCCTCATAAAAATTTCTCTCCAGGACTTAGTATGCACTGATTATTTTTGCTGGAACCAAACTTCACTCTGATAGTGACAAAATGATTCTTCCAGGACTCCTTCCACATTTACTAATCAGCATTCTACTAAAAACAAAACCACTTCTCATTTACGATCACTAAGGACTCATGGACTCCTATTTTTATCAGTTTATAATTCATTAATGTCCTTTTGGTGCTCAAATTATTCACAGATTTGACAAGACAGTCCCTTCAAGCTCCTTCAAGTATGGGCCCCTTTAAGTCCTATATCTTTTTGACATTCATTCATTTTCTTTCTCTCTCTCTCTCTCTCTCTCTCTCTCTCTCTCCCTCCCCCTCCCTCCTTCCCTCCTGCCCTCCCTCTTTTTTAAAGTGTTAAGAAGATGTTCCATGTTTATCTTGCATCCTCCCTATCCAGCCCTAAAAATAAGTCATTTCTCCCAGGATATCTGGTTCCTTTAAGTGAGTAATGGTATTAGATACCAATATTCTGGATGACAGATATACTCATTATTACTAGGGTATATCTGTGTCTAGACCTTCTCAGTAGATAAAGCTAAGAAATATGTGTAAATGTGTATCACCCACTATATAAAAGAATCCATACATTTATATGTATTCAAATACATGCATATGTGTACACATGCACCATATTCGTGTGCGTATATATACTTACATATATATGTACATATTCAATAATTTAAAATTTTTGATCCATCCCACAGGGTTCTTTACTGCCTTCTTCCATCTCATATTTGTATCTTCTTTCTTCCTCACTGCAAACCCTGATGCTCAGCAAAATCTCTACTCATTTTTTCAATCCTATAACACTTCTAAAATAGTTTATAGAGTTTCCATACCTATAATACTATAAAAAACAAACCAAAAAAGGACTACTAACAGACTTCTAAATTTGTTTTCAATTCTTCTCATCCCAACCCCTCAAGAGGCTCTACAAATACTGTGTTTCTAAGTTATCTGGATTAGTTCCCCCATAACCTTCAATGTGAAGTAAGAAATTAACTAGCATTTAATCTATATAAGTTAACAAAATTCTCATAACAAAAACAAAAGGTAAATTAAAAAATTGCAATTAAGGAAAATATGCATTGAGAACAAATAACACAAGTAAAAGGTTCTCAACATGAAGAACAGTGCTAAAATTAATAAATATGAAAAGTTTTATAGACTCAAATGATGAAACAAAAAAGTATCAATTTCTCTTTAATAAATTAACAAATGAAAATATCAAAAGCAGAAAACTACATTCTCCTTTTCTCCTATTAGTTATTCATAGGAACTCTGATTATGATATTGGCTTTTTAAAAAAATATTTTGTTTTGGTTGTAGGTGGACACAATACCCTTATTTTACTTTTATGTGGTACTGAGGATAGAACCCAGGGCCTTACGCATGCTAGGCAAGCACACTACCACTGAGTCACAACCCCAACCCGATATTGGCTTTTATTAGATGGCCTGGAAACAATTTTTCTATAAGAAGTAGGGAAGTTGAAACAAAAAAGCTAATAGGAATCAATAATACTTAAAAGATATCCCAGCTGCAAAACTGAAAAGAAGTCAGCCACAGACCCTCCTTTCTTCTCCCAGACCATACCAGAAATAAAACAATCAAAAATATTCAGAGTAGTAACCATCCAAAGACTGAAAAAGAGGCATCAGTCTTCAAAAAAGGTTTGGTGATGAGAATATTTTCAAATAAGAAAGTAGTTACTATGAGCCATTTCCTAAAAGATGAAAGTACCCATTGTTCTACATAGAAATGTATATATACTATATACCAAACAGCCTTAAGTCAGAAACATATTATGTATTATATTGATTTTTTATCTCTAATTTCACTTCTTCAAAATACTTTTTAAGTGAAATAGAAATAAAAGGGTCAAGCTTCCATCTCAAAATGGAAAGAGGAAGAGCCCTTCTGAGTGAAGTAATAAAAGGCTTTTCACCCCACACAGTTCAGTTTATTAACTATATTCTTGTTCTCTTAATCCTTTTTTATATAAGAACATTTTTTCAACATTCTGAATATATTTACCACTACAATTTTCTTTCTTTAAAATAATACTAGCTCAAATAAGCCTGAAAAAACAGAATTAATCACTATTTTTAAAGTAAATATAAGCAAGAGGAAGAAAAAAAAAGTTCTAGTCAGCAGATTAAGAGGACTTTTTCAATAGCAAGTAAAGCAAAGCCATTTAATCCATTCTACATATTCCACTGAGCTTCTATTAAGCTAGCATTTCTCATCTTCAAAAGCACAGACCTTAACCGGCTAATAAACCTGAGCCCTTTTGATAGAAGGAGGCCAGATCCCCTTGCAGAAGTACCCTACAACACTATCCAAGTGTATACTATAAACTGGAGTGGCAAACTACAGTTCGCCAGGCCTGAAACAAGCGACTGTAAATAAAACTTCATTGTAACATAGTCAATGTTCATTCATCCACATACTGCCTATGTTCAATTTTGCACTGCAATGGCAAATGGAGTGGCAAGACAGACTGTAATGAACCACAAACCCTAAAATATTTACTATTTGGCCTTTTACAGGAAAAAAAAAAATGTGCTGACCCTTACTATAAATCTTCCAACTATTTTCAAAGGACTGACAACATTTGCTAGGGTGACTATGCGCTGGAAAAAAGGAATGCCCCGCACACTTGGAAAATTACAAGATACTCACTTTAAATAGACCATTAGTCAGAGACCCAAAATGCCCTCATGATCCATCAATACACAGAGAACTTAGAATATTTGGATGATGAATGTGTTTGTGGCTGAAAAATGAAATTCTGTCATTTGCAAAAATCAGGGATGGAACTGGAATCATTATGTTAAGTGAAAGAAACCAGGCACAGAAAAACAAGTATTACGGGAGTACTCATCGGGAGTACTGGATCTCACTCATCACTCACTCAGATCTCACTGGATCTCCCGTACTCACGGGAATACGGGATCTCACTCATACACAGAATATAAAAAACATAATCTTATAGAAGCTAAAAGTAGAAGACTGGTTACCAGAGGGAAGGACAAAGAAATTAATCCAGGGGACTAAATTACAGTTACATAGAGGAAATTCTGGTGTGCTACTGGCACAGCAGAGTGACTATAACTAACAATAACATGTTTTTTGTTTTTGTTTTTTCAAAAACCTAGAGTGAAGACTTTGAATGGTTTCACCATAAAGAAATAATAAATGAAGGGACAGAAGTTTGACCTGATTTAAACATTTAACAATGTAAATATGTATCATAACATCACACGGTACCCATAAATAAGTATAAATTTTATGTATCAGTTAAAAGTAAATTTAAATACATTTTAAAAATGAATCCAAAGAAAAGAGAAAAAAACAAAAACAAAATAAAAAAAAAATGGAAACAAAAAAAAAAGAAAGAAAGAAAAGGAAAAAAAATGAACCTAAGTGGACTAGCATCTCCATAAATATAATCCTGGTTATTTTCCAGTTACTGGATGTATAACTGGGAAAAAATTCTTCCAGCGGCAGGAAGAATTTCCATAGTGGCTCTCCGACCCATTGGGTAAGAGTCATTATTCTAGGAAAGACCAAATGAAAGCCCCTATGACTTGCCCTCCCCACTAGAAGAACAAACCAAAAGCAGTTAAACATCCCTAAGGGAGGTACAGAGATAAGTGCCACCCTCAAAGACTTAGAATAATTATGAATTATCATAAATTTAATCAGGGTGTTATACCAACTGCAGCTGTTATTCCAGATGTGCTATCTTTAATGAAGTAAATAAATGAAGCCTCTGTGATTATATACAACCACAAAAAGACAAATACTTTTACTTCTATACCAATCTGAAGTACTACCAGAAGATATCTGCCTTTGCCTGGCATGACCAACATTATATCTAACAGTCATAGTATATGGTTCTTCCATTTTCTGCCATAGGATAATCTGAAGAGGCAGTGACTTTTTAAAATTAATAACAACAAATTCATATTTAATACTCATTATGAAACATGCAACAATCTTAAATGTTTTACATACATTAATTTATTAAACTCCAACAAGAGATATAGGCACTACAATTATCCACATTATAAAGTTCTAGAAATACACAAGCAAAAGAAAGACTAAGTAACTTGAGTAAAGAGTGGCAGAGTTGGAATTGAAATGCAGGTGGTATAAATCCAGAGCCCCTTTGCGTAAAAAGATCTACTACACTAGTGTGATGGACAGAAGAGCTATTTTGTCTGCATATTAATCCATTTGTCAGTTGGCAGATAGATGAGTTGTTTGCATCTTCTTACTATTATAAATAATGTTGTGAAGAAGAAGCATGGATTATCATTTCTCTTGGGCATATATACCCTGAGAGTAGAATTAATGGGTCATATTGTAAGTCTCTAGCATTCTGAGGAACTACCAAACTGTTGGCCAAAGTGGCTGTACTAATTTACAGTCTTAATATCAATATCTGAGGGTTTCTCATCACCACTTATTACTGTCTTTTTTTCAGAGACAATGATCTCTTTTCAACAATTTATAATTGATGAAACAAATGAGTCAAAGACACATGCATTTTAAAAAGGAAAATTAACAAAGATTGCTATCAAACAGGAAATGGCTCATATTGGAAGCTGGATTTATACAGTACACCAAGTAACAAATAAAACTGTAGAAGTGACAAGAAAGGAAGTAGACTTTTAAATCTATTTCAATTAAAACAAAAATAATAGCAAACACTGAAATGTTTATCATGTGCCAGGATCTGTTCTAGATGTTTTATATATTTAGTCCTCAGAAAAGTCAGAAACAAGTAATAAGAGATAGTCTTCTATAAAAAAAAAAAAAAAAAAAAAAAATTCCAGAGAACTTTTCAGGTCTATACCAGATTGCATGATTACTGATGTACAGGTTCCACAGTTAACTGGTAACCCAGAATATCTGTACACCACACACTTGGTCAGAAAGAATTAACCTTGAATTTATAAATCAATATTTACCAAACATTTGGATTAGAGAAACCATTTTGGAAACTGCCACCAAAATCATTCATCCATGTGTTTATGAATGTATATTCTACCCATTCCTATCAATAGTCAAAAATTATCTATCCCTAGATTAAAATCAGGCCAAGAGTGCAAAATACCTATTTAGGGGTCCCAGAAAATTATTCTCCAGCAATTTTTTTTTCTTTTTTTTTTGGCGGTGCTGGGGATTGAACCCAGGGCCTTGTGCTTGCAAGGCAAGCACTTTACCAACTGAGCTATATCCCCAGCCCTAATTTTTTTTTCTTTTTCTTTTTTCTTTTTTTTCTTTTTTTTTTTTTTTGGCCATTAAGTCTCAATGGCAAACGAAGTTCTAAACATTTAGGGTGTAAAGATGTAAAATATTAAATACCCTATTTTTGGACAACAAACATCCATATGCCTAGTTAAACCCCTTTACTTAGGATTCACCACATTGCACAGTGTCCTTTCTTTGAGAACTTTTGATCTCTTAAGAGACTATTTTAATCTTATGGAGTCTCAATTCCTACAAAAAATAACATATCCTTTCTTTTTTAAAAAACCATTTTCTACCTTTATTGAGGAATACATGACAAATAAATATTATTTATAGTGCATAATGTGGTTTTAACATTTCAATACATTATGAAATGAGAAGTATGACCACATTGTGAAATGAGAAATATGACCACAATCAGGCTAATTTTCGTACCTATCACCTCACACAGCTGCTATTTTGTGTGTGTGTGTGTCTTAACACTTAAGATCTACCTTCTTAGCAAATTTCAAGTGTATACTACAGCAATATTAACTATAGTTACCATGGTAAACATTAGATCTCAAATTATTCATCCTGCATGACTGAAACATTAAACCTTTTGATCAACACGTCCCCATTTTCACAATACCCAGCCCCTGTCAAAGATCATTCTTCCCTCTACTTCTATGTGTCTGACTTTTTAGTTTCCACATACTAATAAGATCATGCAGTATCTGTCTTTCTGTGTTTATTTCATTTAGCACATTTCCTCCAGGGTCATACATATTATTGCAAATGGCAAGATTTTCTTCCTTTTAAATACTGAATAGTATTCTATTGTGCATAATAAGTTACAATTTCTTTATTCATTCATCTATTGAGGAACATTTTGCTTTGTTCCACATTTTAGCTGCAATAAACAAGGGTGTATAGCTCTCTCTTCAAATTACTAATGCTGTTTCCTTTGGATACAACCAGATATGAGATTGCTGAATGATATGGTTATTTTATTTTATTTTGTTTATTTGCAAGACCTTTGTGCCATTTTCCATAGTGACTATGCCATTTCACACCCCCACCAATAGTGCACAGGAGTTAGGGGTTCCCTGTTCTCCACATCTTCTTTTCCACTTGTTATCTCTTGTTTTGAGAATACCAATTCTAATGTATATCCTATCTACAAATGGCACATCTGTTTTACATTTGACAGGTAAAATGAATATAATGGCATACATTGGTAAACTTTAATCTCTTTGCTACCATTATCATATTTACATTTTTATGATTTCTCCTATGATTATTATCTTATTATCTTATGATTATTATCTTATTTTGTTGTATTTACTTAAATGTCTTAAAAATTTGTAGAACAAAGTGAAATAAAACAATTTGAAAATACAATGAACATATTCGCACTAAAGCTTCTTTTATTCTAAAACAGCAACTAATAAAATCATAAAGCATTCTAATAAATGAAAAAATTAGTACCTAATGAACATCATAAAAAACAATGTCAACATGAAAACTTTACCCTAATTAAGTATGAATGTTTGCTGTGCCAATGCAAATATGAAGTAGTATCCTTTGAAGAAAAAAATACTTATTTCAATAAATCTCATCATAATCCCTATGATCATGTCCTACATTTATAATTCATTTAGTAAGATTAAGTTTATTTTTGGTAAGATTAAGTTTATTTTTAATAGAGCTCTTTAAAATTAAAAAGAATTTTAAGGTTAAACGCAAAATTTAACGGTTGCTACAAAATGTTAGTTGCAGTAGGTCAAAAGAATGAGTAATTTATAAAAATGAGAGAGGTATATGTAAAATATAAAATATTTCACATTCTTTTTTAACATATTGCAAACTACCCTAGAAATAGTGAAGCCTTAGATAGATTATTATTTAATGTAAAAATGACGGGTGGGAGGAAAGCATTAGTGAGTGGAATACTTACCCTTCTCCTCCCATTCTTGTTATCTTTAGGCGAAAATCAACAGAATTCAGACTGGGAGGTTTCCATTTCAAAATATCATCACATCGACCAGGCTTATATTTCTAAAGTGAATTAAAATGACAATAATAATTAGCAAGAAGCTAAAAATTAAAGATTCAAATTATTAAATTTAACATTACTTTTAATAATAAGCAAAATTACTTTTTTCCTGAACATAATTTTTTTATCTTCTACCAAATATGAGACTAAATATATCCCTCCTTATGATGGCCCTTCCTTTCTTACCAAGGACATAGACCCTTATTTATGAAAGCCCAGAAAAATAAAACCAGTTATTCAATCTAATCTTTCTATGACTTAAAGAAAGCTTGACAATTTTTTTAAAAACACCTGTTTTTTTTTCCTGATTCGTATTTCCTGAGGAATAAGTTACAATGAGCAAAATTAAGCAATGAATTTTAACAAATAGATACAGCCATATAACTATCACCAAAATCATAATATGGAACATTTTAATGACCCAACAGTTTCATCCTGACATTTGCAGTTAACTCCCTCTCCTTAATTTAACAATGAATAGCTGGGGCTGAGGATATAGCTCAGTTGGTAGAGTGCTTGCCTTGCAAGCACAAGGCCCTGGGTTCAATCCCCAGCACCACAAAACAAAACAAAAAAACAATGAATAGCTATCTATCACTACAGTTATGTAGCTCTTCAGGAATACATAACAACAACATAAGGTTTTTGAGACACAGTTATGCTGGTTACGTATTAGTAGTTTGTTCCTTTTTATTGCTGAGTAAGATTCCTTTGTAATACATATACCACCAATTGCTTATGCATTTACAATTTGATGGACATCTGGATTTTCAGATACCTGGTTTACAGTTTTTGTCTATCATGAATGATGCTGTTCATCATTTATATACACATTTTCATAACTCCTAGATAAATACCTAGAAGAATGGAATGATAGTGTCACACAGTAAATGCATGTTTAACTTTGTACAAAATCATCAAACTGTTTTCCATCAAGGCTGTAATATTTTCCATTCCCACCAGCAATGTATTTGGTCAACCTGTCCCATATCCACCCTAGGACTAGGCATTGTCAATCTTTCAATTTTACCCATTTTCATAATTTGCACCTCTCTAACAACAAAAGATGTTGAAGATCTTTTCATTTGCTTAGTTGCTATCTGTATATTCTTTGGTGAAGTGTTCCAATCTTTTATTCCTATTTTTATTAAGCTATTTGTCCTATAACTGACTTGTAAGAAGAGTTCTTTACATATCTGGACAAATAACCTTTGTTTCATATATGTATCACAGATATTTTCTACCAGTCTTTGGACTCCCTTTGCATTTTCTTAACAATATCTTTTGAAGAGCAAAGTATTTTTTAAAATTTTAGTGAGGTCAAAATTAGCCATTTTTAAATTACATAATATTCATTTTTGTGTCTTGTTTAAGGAAACTTTCTAATTTTCTACTGTGTTTATAATTTTCTACTGTGTTTTCTTAGAGAATTTTCATAGTTTCAGCTCTTATTTTTAGGTCGATGATTCACTTCAAGTTTACTTATTTATATGGTGTGATGTAAAGGCTTAGGTTCACTGTTTGGCAGATGAATATTAAATTAATTCAGCACCATTTGTTGCAAAGATTGTCTTTTCCACACTGAATTGCCTTGGCACTTTTGTCAAAAATCAGTTGTTAGAGATATAAGTATATTTCTGTCCTCACTAATCTATGGCATTGACATATATGCCTTTCTTTCTGCTAATAACACAGTCTCAGCTTATAAATTTTGAAAACAGGTTGTATAAGTCCTCAAAACTTTTTTCTTCCTTTACAAAACACTTTTAGCTAACATAACATTTGTATTTCCACCTAAATTTTAAAATCAGCTTGTCAATGTCTATGAAAAATAAGCCTTCTGGAAATTTAATCAAGATTGTACTAAATCAATATTAGGGAAAAAATGGCATCTTAAACACTGAATCTTAAGATTAATAAATACTAAAAATCCCTGCACTTATTTAGATCTCCTCAAATGAACCTCCACAATGTTCTGTAGTTTTCAGTATGTGGGGTTTTACACAGCTTTTTGTTATATACATTTCTAAGAATATTTTTGGTGATATTATCCATGCAAAAACTCAGTTTTGTTCTTTATACCAACAATAAAAATCCAAAAAGAAAGTTAAGGAAATTGCCAATAGCTTCAAAAAAAAAAAAAAAAACTGCCCAGGGGTATATTTAACTTAGAAAGTGAATGATCCATATAGCAAAAACTATAAAACATTGATAAGAAAGGTCAAAGAAGAACTAAAAATGGAAAGAAACCACATGCTTATGGATAAGAAAACTTAATATTGCTACGATGTCAGTACTACTTAAGAGCAATCTATAGCAGAGTCAATGCAATTCCTACCAAAATTCCAACATTTTTCATAGGAATGAAAAGGCCAAACTTCAAAAGCACATGGAATTTCAAGGTATCCTGAAGAGCTGAAATGATCTTTTAAAAAGAACAAAAATAGTCTCACTTTCTACTTCCAAAACTTACCCGAAAGCTACAGTAATCAAAGCAATACAGTACTGGCATAAGGACAGACACAAAGACTCATGGAATAGGATTAGGGTAGAGAATAAATATCCAAAGGCAAAGATGTTTTACAAGGGCACCAAGTCCATTCAATGAGGGAAGAATACTCTCTTCAAAAAACAGTGCTAAAACAGTGAGATTTTCACATGCAAAACAATGAAGATGAACTCCCCACTTCCCACTAAAAATAGAGCAAAAACCTAAATATAACAGCACACAGGAGTAAATCTTCCTGACCTTGGATTTGGGAATGGGTTTAGACTGGGCATCAAAAGCATAGACAACAAAAGAAAGAAGTAGATAAAACAGACTTCATCAAAATTGAAAACCTTTAACATCTATCACAGTGGCACACACCTGTAAATCCGAGCTACTCAGGAGGGTAAGACAGGCATTTTAAGTTGGAGTCCAGTCTAGGCAATTTTCACTGTCTCAGTAAAAATTTTTAAAAGGTCTGGGGATGTGGCTAGTAGTAGAGTGCTTGCCAAGCATGCACAAAGTCCTGAGTCCAATTACCAGTACAAAAAAAAAATTAAAACCTTTATGAATCACAGTTCACTACCAAGATAGTGAACAGACAGCCTACATGATGGGAGAAAATGATTGCAAATTATATATATATATATATATATATATATATATATATATATATCCATCCATCCATCCATATCTGGTAAGGGTTTAATATCCAGAATATATAAAGAACTTCTACAATTTAACAACAAAAAGATCAACAACCCAATTTAAAAATAGTCAAGAGCTAGGGATATAGCTAGAGTAGATATTGGTAGAGTGCTTGCCTCGCAAGGACAGGGCCCTGGGTTCAATCCCCAGCACCGTAAATAAATAAATAAATAAATAAATAAATAAATAAATAAATAAATAAAAATAGTCAAAACATTTCTCCATAGAGATACACAAATGAAAAAAAAAAAACCAAACACTACGGTTAGTCATTCAGCAAAAGCAAGTCAAAACCAAAATGAGATGACATTTCACATACCTATAAGGGTGGCTAAAATCAAAAACACAGAAAATAACAAGTAATGGTGAGGATGTAAAGAAATCCCACTCTGTATACATTGTTGGAAGAAATGCAAAATGGTGCCACCACTATGGACAGCAGCTTGACAATTTCTAAAATAGAAGATGTAGAATTACCATCTCACACTGCAGCATCATATGGCACTGCAGTTCCACTCCTACCTGCACACTCCAACAAATTGAAGAGTTTCTCAAATAGATACTTTAATGTCAATGTTCACTGCAGCACTATTCACAAAAGTCAAAAGGTGGAAATAACCAAAGTTTTTGTCAACAGAAGAATGAATAAACAAAGGGAGTATATTCAGACAATCATGCTACAAAATGGATGAACCTCAAAAGCAGTATGTTAAATGAAATAAGTCAAACACAAAATACCATTGTATATTCCATTTATATGAAATATCTAGACTAGACAAAATCATAGTAACAGAAAATGGATTAAAGGACAGCAGGGTAGAGGTGGAGGATAAGGAAAGTCATACCTTAGTGGTTACAGAATTCCTGTTTATTGTGATTTAGTTTTGGAAATAGAGTAGAAATAGTTTTACAAATACAGCCATGTAGTTAAACAGACTACTGGGAAAG
Organism: Glaucomys volans; assembly: GCA_020662805.1. Classification (NCBI taxonomy): domain Eukaryota; kingdom Metazoa; phylum Chordata; class Mammalia; order Rodentia; family Sciuridae; genus Glaucomys; species Glaucomys volans. Next base: position 939,842 of record JAJEJO010000383.1, on the reverse strand, counting down.
AAATGCTTTTTAAAAAAATACATATGCATTTATTCAACACAATCAAAACTTATTTGGATTTTATTATAAGTAGTAAGGTATACAACATGATATTTTGATATACATAGTGAAACTACTATAAACAAATTAACATATCCATTTCCTCACACCTCGGTGTACATAGAAGGGTATGTAAAATCTATTCTCTCAGCAAATTTCCAGTACACAACACAATATTATTAACTACAGATGTGTGCTATACAGTAGATCTTCAGGCTTATTCATCTTATGTAATTACAATTTTGTGCCCTTGGACCAGTCCTTCATACCTGACCCATGACAACCACTGTTCTACACTGTTTCTATGCAATTGACTTTTGAAGATTCCACACAGAAGTAAAATCATCCAGTGTTTTGTTTTTTTATGCTTGGCTTATTTCACATAGCAAAATGGCCTCAGGTTCCATCCAAGTTGTCATAAATGGCAGGGTTTCCTTTTTTTAAAACCTGAATAATATTCCATTTCATGTATATACCACAATTTATCCATTCATCCACTAAAGGACCTTGGGTGGTTTCTATATCTTGGTTATTGTACATAATGCTACTATGAATCTGGTAGCACAATTATCTCTATAAAGGTGCTGATTTTCATTTCCCTTGATACATACCCAGAAGTGGGATTGCTGGGTCATACAGTAGCTCTATTTTTAATTTTTCACCAAGTGTCCACACTGCTTCCCATCATGGCTATAACAATTTACATTCTCACCAACAGTAGGGCTCCCTTTTCTCCATATCTTCACCAACACTTGTTATCCCTTGTCTTTGTGATAAGAGCCAACAAAATATGCATGAAATATCACATTCTGGCTTTGATTTGCATTTGCTTATTGCCCAGTTTAATGTCTTCTTTAGGAAAAAGACTATCCTGGTCCTTCTTTCATTTTCTAAAATTGATTATTTGGGCGATTTTGTTTGTTTGGTTAGTTGGGTTGTTTGCTATTGAGTTCCTTATAGTGTACAGTTGATAGTAACCGCTAATTAGATTACAGTTTGAAAATATTTTCTCCCAATGATAGGCAGCCTTTTCATTATGTTGATTGTTTCCTTTGCTGTGCAGAAGCTTTTTCATTTGAAGTAAACTCACTAGTCTATTTTTTATTTTTGTTACTTGAACTTTGTCATTGGTATTCAAAAAAATCAGTGCAAAGACTAAAAAAGTCAAAAAGCTTTTCCCCATGTACTTCCTACCAGCCTCTCAGTTCCAGGTCTTAACATTTTGGTCCTTACTTTTAGTTGATTTTTAATATGGTGTAAGATAAGAGTCCAATTTCATTCTTGTATGTGGAAATTCAATTTTCCCACTGCCATTTATTAAAGAAATCACTTTTTCTCCTGTGTATTCTTGGTGATCTTGTCAAAAGTTAAGTTGACTTGAGGGCTGGAAGTGTAGTTCAGTGGTAGAACATGACACTCATTTTAAGAGACCTAGGTTCAATCCCAGTAAAAACAAAAAAAAATAACTCGATTGACCATAGATGTTTAGATTTATTTCTAGGTTCTCTATTCTGGTCCATTGGTCTAAGGTGTTTGTTTTTATGTCAGGACCACACTGTTTTGATTAATAGAGATTGATAAAAAAACTTAAAAGCAGAAAGTGTGATGTCTCCAATTTGTTCTTTTTTCTCAAAGCTGCCTTGGCTAAGATATTCAGTCATTTATGGTTTCAGATAAATTGTACAATTTTTTTTCTAGTTCTACAATTCTAGTTTTACAGAAAATGCAATAAATATTTTGATTAGAATAATGTAAATTTGTATATAGTTCTGGATAGTATGAAAAACATGAAGTAAGTTGAAAAAAAACACAAAAGTAGAAAAATCCAAGATCTACTAAAGGAAAAACAAGAAGGTCAATTCAGCAAGGACATTATGGAGTTAGGAGCATATTATAAAAAAGATAGGAAGAAAAAGCTGCTGAATGTCCTCAATATTCTTTTTAAAATGTGCAAATCAAATTGTTTTTCTAAAATCTAACCAATTTTTATAAATTTGAGAAAAACTGCAAAACCCTAGTCATAGGATCACTAATTTCAAAGAGAAGTCTACATGACAATTTAATATAACTTAAGTTTTGCTACACCTTTTATAGGCAGCATATTTAAGAATATGTATTATGTTCTCCCAGGTCTTATGTTTAAACATGAATGGATATAAAATAAGATAAAATTTTTCAGCAGAAATTTTTGGCCATACACTTGCCATGTGAGATTCATTAGATAACATATGTACTTCCAGATGATTACAAATAAATCCCTCTAGACTTCCTTTAAATATGCATTTTATAAAATGTGAAATCTGAGGGATGGGGTTGTGGCTCAGTGGTAGAGCACTTGCCTAGCATATGTGAGGCACTAGGTTCAATTCTCAGCATTACATATAAATAAATAATATTAAAAAAAATGTGAAATCTGAAAAAAACCTGTCAATCGATTAATGAAAAGAATCTGATAAAAATTTAATCATTTTCCTAATAAAACATGTTTAACAAATATTACAAACCTTTTAATAAAGTAAGTAGCTCACTATGATAATAAGGCTTCAAAAAGAGTAAAGAAGAAAGAAATATCAGTAAAGTAAAATGGGCTGAAAAAGAAATACTGAGCCTATGTACTTTGAAAAAGGTTATGTCCATCCCTTTCCTACCTCTTCATAGCCTCTTAGACAGGAATATCATACATATAAACAAATCATCATTTACTTCTGTGCCTTGTTATTTATATGTGACCATGAGTATAGGATTACTTAGAAAATAACAATCTAAGATATTAAATTCAGTAAAGTTTAATGATTGTACAATTTAAAATTATAACAGGCAATGTTATCATTTGAATGTGTCCCCCCAAAATTCATGTATTAGAAACCTCATCTCCAAAATTGTAAGTATTAGAAGGTGGGCCTTTAGGAGGTAATTAAGATTACATGAGGTCATTAGAGTGGGGCCCCTATAATGGCATTAGTGGCTTTAAATAAGAACACATACTGGCTGTGTTTCACCATGCAATGTCCTCTGTCATGTTATAATGTAACAAGAAAGTCTTCATCAAATGCTGGCGCGATGCTCACAGACTTGTAGAAATATGAGTCAAACTAACTTCTATTACATATATAACACCTGGTCTCAGCTATTTTGTTAGGGCAACAGAAAATTGCTAGGTCAAGTACCTAACAAAAAATTCTAAAAGTATTTTAATACATAATTTTATTTGTATAATAAATATCAAGTATCATTCACATTCTCCCTTTAGAAATCAAGACAATCTTCTCTAATGAAATTTCAGAGCTATTTTATGTGAATAAATGAAATGCATAATAAAAAATTTAGGAAATGGTATATATTAAGTACTGTAGTTTCCAATTATTAAATGTAGATTCAAAAAGAACACAGATTCCATGAGTAAAATGTACTGAAATACCTATTAGAATGTAACTTCTACTTCACCAAAAAAATATCAACTTATATCATATCAACAACATAAAATGTTGAGTGAAAAGCTCAATCACTACCTTATAAAGAATAAAATAATAAGAGTCTGGAGTCTGGGGATGTAGCTCAATGGTAGAGCATTCACCTAGCATGTGCAAGACCCTCGACAAAGAAGAGGGGGAGTGGGGGAGAGAAAGAGAAAAAGAAGAAAGAATGAATGAATGAAAGAGAGAGAGAAATTAAGAGATTTTAAGACTTGCTATAAAATATCTGCCTCAGGTATATTTAAATTTATTTATTTTTAAATAGAATATTTCAAATGATGAAATAACAAGCAATATTCATGAAAGAGTATATCAGTCACTATCAAAGAATCATATTTATGATCTGCAAATAAGGGGAAAGACATTATATATTACAGACTTAAGCCTTTTAAAAACAAATATTTGAAATATACAATCTTGCCAAGCTATAAACAAAAAGAATAAGCAAGTGTTTAGGGTTATGGCTCAGTGGAAAGAGCACTTGCCTAGCATGTGTGAAGCACTGAGTTCAATTCTCAGCACCTCATACAAATAAATGAATAAAGAAAAGATCCATCAACATCTAAAAAACAAAAAATTTTTAAAAGAACAATAAACAAGAACACAAAAACATCCTTTCAAACTACATATTCTAGTGTTTAATTAGGTAGTAATGCATTTTAATTGCACTATATTTGCTGACATGGATTTAGATTAATTATTAAAACTATATTTAATTGATAAATACAGTACTTAGCTCTATAGAAATAAATCTAATTTTATCAGGTAATCTATTAAAAACAAGTAGGAGTAGATTTGTGTCTGAATGCAATTTTCAATGTGACCTAGGATATTCCATTACCACCTTAATGAAACAATGCAGTGAATATAAATATCAGGCAACAAAGTAATGTTAACCAAGAATTTAGCAAATATGAGCTGACCCTGGCTTTCAGGCAGATGGCCATATGCCAAAGGAACTCTCTAAAACTAAAGGAGACAAAAAAAATTCACTGAAAGTATAAGTGCTATATTCCTTGTGTAAAGCAGTAGCTCTCAATAAGGGATGATTTTGCCCCAAGAGGACTTCTGGCAATAGCCTGTCATTTTTGGTTGAATTCTGGAAAGGGAAGGAGGTGCTACTGCCATCTAGTGGGTAGAGGCTGGGGATGCTGCTAAATAGCCTACAATGCACGGGACAACTAGCTACAACAAAGAATTATCCAGCTCAAAATATCAGTTGTGTCAGGGTTGAGAAACCTTGATGTAAACAAATCACAGCAAACAGGGTGAGATGTTTAGTCCTTCTGTGTTTCTATCAACTTAATAATTTTAAGCATGTTCAAAGTGTGGGCTATCTCATTTGTAAAAATAGACTAATAGCACTTTGCTTGCCTGAAACAAAATTTCTAGACTAGAGGTATCTAAAATGTCTTGCAGCTATTGGAATTAGTCAATAAGTTCCAACTAGCAAAATGTGAACAGTAATGACATCAGAATATAAATTACAGGCTCTACACTGAAACTTGAAATACACAATGTCTTCTTTATGAGGCTCACACAGCAAAGAAAGATCCCTGTCCTCACTATATTAGTTCAATTACTTATTGTTCTAGCATTTCATTTGAAAGAAAACTAAAGAAATTCTAGATGGTAATGCTACCAGACAGCAAAACAATGGAAACAATTTTTAACAATACACATTCTTCACACATCTATTCTCTGCCTTCATTTTATTGGTACTCACTATATGTAATAATACACTCTCTTGCAAGACTCCAAATACACCCAAAATGAAAGCTACTACCAAATCTTCATTTCTAGTCCGAATTTTTCTCCCAAGGAAATCTAGATTCTCATCATCCAACATAAAAGTATGTTGATCACAGACTTCCTTCATTAATGTCTTGATGGTAGCCTGAAGTTTCAACTCTACTACTGAATCATTTCATATTTTTAAACAAACAACTACTTCCTCTCCATTCTAATTTTCATTTCTGATTAATATGAATCTCCCAACCATGCAGGTTCTAAACTTCTGAATCATCTTGGTACAATATGTATCATTCTCAGATTTCATTTCAATTATCTCCATTCTTCTTTCATCCAGGCTACTATGGTAACCTAATAGGTAACCTGACTATCAACAGGCCCTATCAAATATAACTGATCCCTACTACATCTGGTTAAATGGCCTACTGAAATAATATAAGCTTCTTAACCTAACCACTAAAACCTCCCCATATCTAGCCTTATTAATCCTCTCTAGTTTTATCCCATTCTATGCTCCTTACATAGAAAAATAAAGTAATAATTTCTAATGGCTACCATTTATTATTTATTTTCCACCAGTCTCTGATGCTGAGTGCTAATGTCAGAATAAAATTTATATAAATATAAATTATATAAACTTATTTTCAGAATAAAATATTTTTTTATTTTCAGAATAAAATTTATATAAATATAAATATGAGAATATTTATGTTCACAGATCACAAATCTGAAGTAATAAGAAAGTTGGGTAACATGACTAGATAGGATAGAAAGACATTCAAACCAGATATTTCACTCCAGCTCCCAAAATATATGTTAACTAGCACATTCAACTGAGCCAGTGTGTTGCAGCACACGCCAGTAATCCCAGCAACTCCAGAGGCTGAGGTGGGAGAATCACAAGTTCGAGGCCAGTTTCAACATTTTAGCAAGACCCTCAGCAACTTAGCGAGACTCTATCTTAAAATTTAAAAAAGAAAAGAAAAAGAAAAAGGACTGGTGACATATCTCAGTGAAAAATCTCCTCTCGGTTCGATCCCCAGTATGACCAACACCCCTCCAAAATACAAACAAAGAGGAATGGAAGGAGGGGAGGGGTATGGGAATGGGAAAGACAGTAGAATGAACTGGACATAACTTTCCTATGTTCATATATGTGTACACGACCAGTGCAAGTCCACACCATGTGCAACCACAAGAATGGGAAGTTATACTTCATGTATGTATAATATGTCAAGATACATTCTACTGTCATGCACAACTAAAAAGAATAAAAAATAATAAAAATTTAAAAAAATTTAAAAAAAAAATACAAACAAAAATAACTTAATTAAATAAATGGAGCCAATGCAAAGACTAAAGAGTTCACATCATAACACATAAATGAATTCAAAATGAATTAAAGATTTAAAATTGAAACTGGAAAAATCCTAGAATAAAACATAGGGAAAAATCTTGACAGTGGCCTTGGCAATAATTTTCTGGATATGACACTGAATGCACAGATGACAAATGTAAAAATAAACAAGTGGTACTACATTGAACTAAAAAGTTTCTGCACAGAGAAAAAAATAATAATAAAATAAAAGGCAACCTACAGAATGGGAAAAATATTTGTAGAATATATATCCAATAAAGGGGTTAATATCCAAAATATGTAAACAAATCATACAATACTAAAAATATAAATAACCCAATTAAAACATGGCATAAGGACTTAACAGACGCTTCTCAAAAGAAGAAATTCAGATGACCAACAAGAATATGAAAAGGCTCAAATCTCTAATCATTGTTGTGATGCAAATCAAAATCTCATTGGAAATTCACATCATACCTACTAAGATGGACAGTACCAAAAAGGCAGGAGATAACTAATGCTGTGGAGGATATGGAGAAAAAGCAACCCTTGTATGTTGTCAGTGGGAATGTAAATTGGTACTGCCACTATGGAAACAGTGTGGAGATTCCTGAAAAAATTAAAAGATAAAGCCACCACATGATCCAGCAATCCCACTTCTAGGCCTATCAAAAGGTAATGAAAACGGTATTGCTACGAGGTATCTGCATTCCCATGTTTAGAATAGGATTACTCATAATAGCCAAGAAATGAAAATGGCCTTCAAAGTATGAATGTACAAAGAAAACACAGTATATGTTTAATTAAAAATTTATTCACTGTTTCAAGCAAAGGAACCCCTACCACTTGCAGCAACACAGACGGAGCTAGAGAATATTATGCTCAGCAAAACACAGAATGAGAAATATTGCATGATCTCACATGTGGAATCTAAAATAGTCAAAACACATGAAAGAAGATGGGGTGGTGGCTGCCAGGAGCTGGAGGGAGGTGAAGGGATAAAGTTGGCCAAGGAGTCCAAAAATAGTGTCTACATAGAAGTGATTGATATGTTAATTAGCTGGTATATGGTGAAGTCAAAATATCAAATTATATACTTAAATATAAACAATCTGTACATTCAAATAATGTCACAAAATAAAGAATTTAAGAGAAAAAAATGTTAAGGAATCATCTGTTGCAGTAAATTCAAAAGCTCTAAAAATTTATGATAATCTATAAATCTAAGATAATATGAAGGAAGAGTGAGAACTAAATCCAAGTCTAAGGCAGGGTTCTTTCACAGCAATACACTGACATTGGGCCAGGTAAATCTTCACTGTGAGGACTGTTCTGTGCACTGTAGGTTTTAACAGCATCCTTGGCCTTTATGGGATGCCTAGTAGCAATGACTATGACCCCCAGAGTAATGTAAACCAAAAATATCTCCAGATGCTCTCAAAAGTAAAATCATCCCCTGGCCTGAAGTAAGCATTCATTCCCAGCCAAACCCACCCATCAAAATATCTAGGTCTGTGTCTACTTCTGTGCTAGAGGCCAGAGAGATGAAGACAATGCAAGATTTCAGACAAATTAAAATTGTGAAGACCTAACAAAATATGAAACAAAATATGAAATTTTGCATGCTATGACAACATGGGAAATATGATCAGAAAGATCAATAAAAGCTTCCCAGAGGAAATATATTTTAACCTAAGAATTATAAAGGCAAAAAAGATGAGAGTAAATAGATACAACAGAAAACACGACAAAATGGAGGGACTAAGACATTCAGAATGCTTAATGTAAAACACAGTATTGAATATTCATCCCTGAGAATATAATTTTATAGGTACTAAACGTATTACTGTAAATGACACAGATGCAGTTTCTGCCTTCATAATACTTACAGTCTAGTAAAGAAAGCAGAAGATTTAAACATAACTAAAAATCAATAATGGCAGCAAATCCCTTGGGGAGAGTCATGCTCACCTGTCAGATCAAGTTTCCCCAAGGAAGCATACCTAGTGGAATATTCAAAAAGAATGAGAATAACACAGAAAAAAGAAAACAGTCTGAGGCAGAAAGAACAATTTGTGTAAATAAGTACATTTTACAGACTGTTTTGGTATTAGCTCTTACAAAACAAATTGGTCTACCAATAGAAAGAGCCTCTACAGTTCTGAACTTTAACAAAAAGGAAAAATCCATTTTCTCACTCTAAATTGGCAAAATGTGTCCTATTAAATATTTCCTTCTAAAATTTGGAATAGTTATGAGGAATAGGAGATGTCAATAAGAAATTCTATTTTTTTGCTATGATTCTCTTTGTCCCCAGACGCTAACATCACAGCACTAACAAAATATACATTTAAAAATATACATGGACAAATTTTGAAAAATAAAGTACAAAATAATATGCTATCTTTCTTAGAAAGTAGAAAAGGAATAAGAATTTATGCTTACAAATGCATAAAGAAACCATAGAAGGATAGACAGAAAACTAACTGGGGGAGGAGGAAGCATGAGAGGGAAAACTTCTATATTTTTTAATACATGTTACAATTTATGGATCATACAGTAACTTGTAAAAGATTGAAATTAAAAACATACCACTATAAAATACAAATTTTGAAAAATGTCTATCACTAATGTTTCAACATTTATTATCAACAAACAGAACTATCCTTAAATCAATAAGTGCTTAATACATATCATTTATATAAGAACTGATTTTGTATTCCATTCTTATCTTCAAGGAATTCAATGATTCATTTGGGTGAAATTCTTATTTCAAATAGTTTTGCCTTTCTCTTCTACCAATATATCATCATTAGTAATTGCTTTTACTTGTACAGTAACATTATATACCTATATCCAGCTGAGAATGATTACAAATTTATCATCTGCAGCTCTTTGTCAAAATACACTGGAAAACATATTTTATTTATTAAGAAAACTAGAAAATGATATTCTCCTCCTTCTACCTTACACAAAGTGGACTAAGGAAATTTTGTTGTGCTCTAAAAGTTCCGTAAGAAAAAAGATTTTACATAAATGAAGTGTATTTTCCTTTTTGGCACTTCACTATTACAATTCCTTGGAAATTATTATATTTTTCAATAAAAAATATCACATTTGGGGAAAAGATAGGATGACACTTTCCCAGTCTGCCAGGAAACAGAGCCCTTCTTCAATTGAAGACCTATCAAAATATGCAAGCAAATGTCATGGAAACAGAAGCTCTCACCATGGTAACACCATCCCTGCTACAGAGGAAAGCCACTCTAATTCGTCATGTACTTCAAGACAAGGCATTAGACTAATTCCAATTTTCATTTTACAATCTATCCATAACAGTCAATATACTACTAGTAGAGATTTAATAAAAATATTAATATTTCACAAGAATATAATATTAAAACCAAAGCTGACTCTAAATTTACATGCAAACTGATTAATGCCTGAGACATAAAAACAATCTTACCCACCTTAGAGAAAATCAAGATAGTGATGAAAACATTAAAAAACAATTACATCACTACCGCTTGAGAGTAAATACTCTATAAACTCAATCCAGAAACAATTGTACATTTTACTGATAGATTTTTTTAATTAAACAGAAATACTTAAAATACTTCTATCCTTACCTTGATTATGCAATCCACCATATATAATTGTTTATATTTCACTGTGATGGATTATTTTCCCACATTTTTATTGCTGCATTATAGTTGTACATAATGATGGGATTTTTCTTGTTATACATTCATACATGCACACAATATAACAATAAATGATGGATTATTAGTAGCATAAAAATTCTTGTCTAGAAACCTAAGTGTCTCCAGATGATAAAAGTAAAATTAAAGGTTGATTCTTAAAAAAGCTAAAAATTAATCCATTCAGTTATTACCAAAAAGTAAAAGGCTAATATGCTACATATATCACCATTAAATCCCCTGTAAAAGCTGACAAACAAAATTTAATGTCACTATCAACTTTGTAAATTATATTAAATGACCTAATAGCCATCAAGTAAAATATCTACTACCCGTAACATTTAAATGTCTGTCATTTCAAAATATTCATTTTAAAGAAACAAACCACAAAAAAAATAAGCAATTCAAAATGGCAATGAAATCACAGAACTGAAAAACATATAAATAAAGGAGTCCAATAAAACCTGCTTGGTTTATGATATACATTGGCAATAAGACAGAAAATTCAATTTGAAAGTGGTTCTTTCGTAAAAAATGATCATTTCAGTTTGATGAAGGCCTGAACCTATACCTAAGGAAGAATACAGGTTTATACTGAAAATAAGCAGCTAATTCGTTCCTTTTGAAGAAAATTTCAAGTTTTTTTCCTCAAAATGTTTAAACATTTTGTCACATACAGCTTATGTTTAAAAAAAAAAAAAAAAACACCACTATGTGGTAGACTGAATGTTTGTTTACCCCCAAAATTCATATGGTAGAAACCTAACTCCAGTGTGATAGTATCAGAAGACAAGGCCTTTTAGAATGTGATTAGATCACAAAGCTGCTCATGATGGTATCAGCATTCTTAGTAAAAATACCCAGGAAAGTTCCTTCACATGCAACACTGAGAAGATGGCCCTCTGTGAACAAAGAGGTGGGTCCTCACCAAATGCTGAATCTGTGCACACTGATTGATCTTGGATTTCCCAGCCTTCAGAAGTGTAAAAAAAAAAAAAATCTGTTATTTATAAACCACTCAAGTTTATGGTATTTTTTATAGTATACAAAATATATCAAAGTAAGATATAAAATTTATGAATAATACAATTAAGCCACCTTTAAATTTATTTTTTAGAAAATCATTAAACAAGGGGAAACCAAATGGCAGCATACAATAAAAAAAAAAAAGTGGGGGCTGCAAGTATAACTCAGTGATAAGAGTGCATAGTTAGCATGTGTAAGGTCCGACAAGTTCAATCCTCAGCAAACCCTCCCTCCTTGCACCCACCCCCAACAACAACAACAAAAAAAAAAAAAAAAAGAAAAAGAAAAAAAAAGAAAGAAACTGACTTCAAATCTAACTTTGGTCTCTAACCTGAAAATAAACAGAAAGTACTATAGTTTAAGGAAGATCACTCTGGATATAGAATAAAGACTAGAAGGAGAAGGAGTAGATGTTGCAAGACCTAGAGTAGAACACCATTGCAATTTTCCAGGCAAGAGGCAATGAAGGCAGGCAAGTTAAATTAGTGTTTTAACAGTGGCAATGGAGAGAAAAAGGATGCTTTTAAGAGACACTTAGAATATAAAGCAAGACTTGAGATAGGGAAAGGAGAAGGTGACAAAGATGACAGCTACATTTCTGATGTAAGTAACTGAGGTAAAAAAGGACTGGGCTATACTGTTTGTATATTTGCTTACTTGATAGTTTCGGGAGTAGAAAAGAGTTCAGCTTTAAAATATATTGAATTTCTGGTATTTCTTGCAGCAGTACCAAGGTAGACAATCAGATATCACAGGTGAGAATGAGATTCCTAGAGGGACAGTAAATCATGAGAAAGAATGACAGTCCAGGGCCCCAAGCCTCAAGAAACTCTAAACTTCAATGAACAGTAAAGGATGAAGTGCTTGAACTGAGACAGAAAAGAAATAGCAAAAGACTAGAAGAGCATCAGGACCATGTGGTATCACAGAAGTCATACAAGACAGTGTTTCAAGAAAGAGCAGACAATATTACAAACTAACACTAGAGGATCAGTGAAAAACAAGGCTGAAAATTAACTTGATTTTTCATTGGCAGTCACTGGCAACCTCTCAAAAAGGAGATTCTTGAACATCATTTACTTAGCAGGCAAAGCTCTTTTTGAAATATAATTTTATCAAGAAGGACAACATATAGAAGTAATAAAATCAAGACCATTTTGATACAAGCAAAATACTTACCAGTATCCTATGCCTTCATGTGGTACCCTGAGGCAGTTCACAGAAACCTAGAATTCTAGAGATTATGGATTGGAAACCAGTGAACTAGAAAATCCTGAAGGTACCTTTTTCAGCTCTGAAATTCTATACTTCTGTCAATGCAATTTCATTCACTTTGTTTGATTCAAGGCTTTCATGATGATTGTTAATGGCTGCTCTGTGTTTAGTCAAATCAGATACTGGTACATTTCTATACAAACACATAGAAATATCCTAACTTTATTTCTTGATTAAATCAGTGATGGGTTACTCCCTCTCCTTTTTTCTTCTAAAAGCAAAAAAAAACTATGTGCCATTCTGGGTGCATCTCTAAAAACAGAATACAAAATGAAAAGCTAAACGCATTTGCTTCTAAGCTTATTTTGGGAGGTTATCCCTGAATAGAATTATCACTTTAATATAATGTCTTTATTATTACCATCAATATTTTTCCAGGATTCAAAACATTTTCAAAATAATAATAATATCTTCTAACTTTTATTTGACTCAATTCATTCATTATAGTTAATGTAATACAGAGGAATTAACTTCTTGCTAAGTTTTAAGTAACCAGCACCAAACACATTTTGGTGATGGAATTTTTTTACAAATAGATGCACAAGGAATCCTCTTCATCCTTCACCATTCATTTGCCTGTGGAATATTTCTGTGGTACCAAGGGATGGAGAATGAGTGAAAATCAAACTCTGCCTGCCCTTCGTCAGAACTTCTCCACTTTAGACAGACTCACTCATTCACACTGCTAGGCTGATCACTCAAAACAGTTCCTTCAGTTGAATTACTGAAGGACAACTACAGTGTGAGAAACTTTGGAGGATTTTTGGTAAGTGTGATAGATAAAGCACATGCATTTATATCCACTTTAATTTGAAACCTCACTAAAATGAGATTTACAGGGAAAAAAGAGGAAATCTATGGAAAAGGAAAAAGAAAGGAGAGCTGATAATAACAGAAAAAACATGTTAACACATTTTTGAAAGCTAGAAAATAGATGGAGAAGTTGATAGAGTTGAGGGGCAGGGAAGACACTGAATACTAAGTGCTTGAAAAAAAAATTTTAAAAAGATGCCAGCGTAAGAAATTTCTGTACACTGCAATACTGCAGATCCAATCAAGTCATATAAGGGTCAGATAATTGAGAAGGATTGCCAGGGTGAGGCATGACACTGAAAACAAGGAGTTTGATGAAAATCTATCTCAGGAGCATTAAACCTCTAGGTTCCCTACTCCACCCTTGACAAACAGCAAGAGATTGATGTCTATTCTACAAAAAAACTAAAGGATGGAAGCTTCAGTCCAGAAGATTCTTTAAACTAGAGGGTAAAGTGAAAGTTTATCTACTATAATTTCACTCCATGAATATTAATAGCCAGGGAAATGCCATTAAGCAAGAGACTGGAGAACTGTTCTCTGAACAGGTAAGAATTCCAGAGAAAAGAACCACAGATGCTAGCATTTCAATGACTACTCCCCAATTTAAAAGAGGGCAAAATTTACATACACTTTAACATTTTTAAAAATAAGATTACCTCCAATATACTGTATTATTTTTTCCTAAGTTTATGTATCACTTACCCTGAACTTAATTACTAAAACTAAGTTTATCAAAAAGTTTTAGATTTTCCCAGAATAAAAATTCTTAAATATTAGTAAATTTTCCATTAAAAGTTTTTGGTCTGATCAGGAGTCCTAAACTTTTCATTTAGAACCTGCTTTGAATACAAAGATGGAGTCAGGAGTTACACTGAACATTAGGGTCTACAGTTATTTGGTAATGTCATATTTAACTGTGAAATCTGTAGTAGCCTGAAAAATGCCCCCCTTAATATATTTAAGAAACTGAATATTACCTTACCTGGCAAACTTCATGAGTATGGTTAAATCAATGGTCGAGATGGGGTGATTATCCTGGATTACCCAGATGAGTTCTAAATGCAACCTTTATATGAGAGAGGTAAAGGGAGATTTGACATAGAAGATGGTAATGTGACCTCTGAAGCAAGATATTATACTTCAGGATTTGAAGATGAAAGATGGGATCACAAGTCAAGAAATGCAAAGAATACAGTTTGTAGAAGCAATAAAAGACAAGGAAATGTTTTTCCCCCTATTGCCTTCAAAGGAAGCATGGTCCTGACAATGCCTTGATATCAACTTAGTGAAATTGATTTTTATATTTCTACCTTCAGAACCTAAAGAAAATAAATGTATGTTGCTTGAAGCCACCATTTGTGGTAATATATCAAAGTAGCCACAGGAAACTAATATAATAACTAACTAACACTACAGTATTCTCTAAATTTTAATCTCTCAGGCAGATACATTCACATGCTTGTGACACCAGCTACTCAGGATGCTGAGGCAGAAGGATCACAAGTTTGTAACTAAGGCAATGTAACAAGAACATGTCTCAAAATAAAAAATAAAAAGTGCTATGGGGTATGGCTAAGGGTAGAGTGTCCCTCTGGTTGAATTCCTAGTACTTTTAAGAAAAAAAAATTATTTTCTATTTAATGCTCTCATGATTTCTACCATATCTAAATACTACCTGTACTATTATCTACTATATTTCTTCAGATTATTTCAGTCTAAAATCTACAACATATATTTGTAAATGGCAACTTAAAACAAATGGTATACCATTTATATCATAAACAGAAAATGGTATTGCTTATCCTAAATAATAATTAGTCCTAAAATTAGATATGATGGAAATTGATGATAATTACAGAAGGTATGAGGCTTATGGAATAGTCTAAAAGTAGACCTATTCTTTTGTTGAAAAAGGAAACATTAGCAAATCACAGATCTTAAAAACTAGAAATAGATTTCCCTTATTGAAATAAAAATCAGAATGGGACTAAGTTTCTCATTGTATGAGGCAATGTCACTTAATTTCCTGTCCCTGGATCATCTATAATCATGTATCCTCTCACCACTGGATGTTACACCTGTCTGTAATCAACTCTCTTCTTACTTCTTTATACAGAAGATGGAGAGCTGCTGAAAAGGAAAAATTAAGGTATTTCCTTTGAATATGCAATAGC
This sequence comes from Glaucomys volans, assembly GCA_020662805.1. Classification (NCBI taxonomy): domain Eukaryota; kingdom Metazoa; phylum Chordata; class Mammalia; order Rodentia; family Sciuridae; genus Glaucomys; species Glaucomys volans. Next base: position 924,229 of record JAJEJO010000383.1, on the reverse strand, counting down.
AATAAAAAAAAAAAAAAAAACCATGTCACCTGGTAAAGGAAAGGAACTTGATGACAATGTATAAGCACAATGACTTTAATGCCAAAGAATTAGGTGAGAAAACTCTTAAGTATTCCTTCCTTAAAAGCCATTAAGAGAAATCATTAGTCAAGAATGATTAGTAAAATGTCTTAAATCCTGCTTTCTTCTCAAATATAGTGTTTGATAATGTCATTCTAGTTCACCTTTTAATGGAAACATGTGTGTGTGTTGTGTACTTTTTTTTTTTTAAGAGGTACAGAAATCAGAAATTTCTGTGTAAAAGATAAGTAGAATCTCAACCTGGGGCTTTGGCAAATCTGAAGTCTGAAAGTGGAATGCACTGTTGTAGTGGTGACATTTAAAATAAAGGCACAGTAAGTACAAATAAGGAAAATCAGTCCTGCGGGAGAATCTAAGATCAAAACTACAAAACCAAAATAATTTTAAAATAACAAAAGCTACAGAATTGAATATAAGAAATTTTACATGGGGTGGGGGTGGGTATCTACTGCTTAACCTGAATGGATGCATGCTAAATTGGAAACTATTCTGAATAGCATAGCTAATATATACCTATATTACAATACCTTTATAAGGTTTGGCAAAAATATGGTAGGAATATAAAAGAACCACTGAATTAAACAGAGTGATAATGTGACTACGTACCACATCCTGAGTTTAGCAAGAGGCTGTTTCACTAATGGTGAAAACCCACTAAAGGACGCACCATGAACCCAAGGAAAGGTATATAGTAGTGGTAAAAATTGAGAGTTAATCCAAGCAACTCGGGAGGCTGAGTCAGGAGGATCTCGAGTTCAAAGCCAGCTTCAGCAACTTAGCGAGGCCCTTAGCAACTCAGTGAGACCCTGTCTCTAAATAAAATACAAAATAGGGCTGGGGATGTGGCTCAGTGGCCGAATGTCCCTGAGTTCAATCCCTGGTTCAAAAAAAAAAAAAAAAAAAAAAGAAA
>JAJEJO010000383.1:832658-923138 GCA_020662805.1 Glaucomys volans | reverse complement strand
AAATGAAAAATTGAGAGTTAAAGTTGGCAAAGTGTGCTTTGAAGAAATGGGAAACTAGATAGAAAATGATCATAAGAAATCGTAATTACAAATGAAACATATCAAGAAACAAAGACTGAATCATTAAAATTTCATGGAAATTTTTTAAAAAACAACCAGAAACTAATAACTAGCCCAGTATAATGCTTTACCATCAATTAAACTTTAACCAAAATAGGCAGTTTGAAATATCTTTTCTAAAAAGGTAAGCATTTTCATATACACAAACAAATCTGTTATGGTAAATTACTATTATTGGTAGAAACTGATAAATAAAATGTGATACTTTAAGAGCCATTCCATAGACTGTATAATCTTAACAATACAGAGGGTAAAGTACATAAAAGTGAGCATTCTAAAGAAGTGAGTGATGTCAGGAGAAAAAATTAATAAGAATATAGTCACATAATGCTCATATTATCAAACTTTGGAAGAAGTCAATTTTAACTATTTTAATCATCTAAATTTCCATTTAAGAGATATATTACCTTTAGGAAAGTAAAACACACATTCCCTCCTTCTCTTTTATTAAAAATTCATTACAAAATTCACTTCCACTGGCAGAAAGAAGGAATTCTTAGGTACTAATTAATATTCATGTACATTCATCATCATATGATCATCACAGAAATTTCAGAGCTAAACTGTTATATCCTGTATTTTTTAGATGAAGTACAGGAGAATCAAAGAGAGATTTAGTGGCTTCTTATAACCAAAGACCAATGCTAAGTCACTGGGAAGTCTCTCAGGAAAATGTGCAAAGGACAAAGTTGATAGTATTGTTTCAGGAAGAAGGGGTGTATGGATTCTGCAAGAAAACAAATGGGAATTTAAAGAAAGTAACAAAAACTTCTTGCAGGAAAAGAGACACAGCATAATAGATTATACATATGCATTTGTAGCAAGGAAGATAGCAATCAATTTAAAAGATGTTTGCCTACCATGGTAAAATATAAAAGCAGTCGAATCTGAAAGGCTAAGGGAAAACAGAGAGAGATGTATTTCCACTCCTTTAACAAAAATTTCCTAAGACCTACTAAATGAAACACTATCCTAGACACTATACTCTTAAAGAGAAATAAGAAAGGACTAATTACCTTTAAAAAGATTATATTTTCTATAAGACAAAAACCTAACCAGCAGATATTTGTGATGTGGTAGTTAACTTCCTTTTCCAGTGTGACCCCAAGAGCAAGGCACCTTAAAGGAGATAGGTTTTGCTGTGAGAATAATCATTTAAGTGTACTTTCATTTTAAAGATTTTGGTAATTAAACAACTGTTCAATTAGAAAGATGGAAAAGGACCATACTTTTGGCTTCACAAAAGCAAAATACTCCCCAATAAATCCTATGAAACAGGAAGTAAAAAAGGGAATGAATATGTACAGGAATCCAAGATCTCATTGAGACCCAAACTGCTTCTCTCTTTAGAGATGTTATATCTCTCTTGGATTAGTAGCTTCAAAAGGAGATAAAATGGTACCAGAGAACCTAGAGACTGGAATGAGGACCCTTTAACTGAAGTTACTCTAAAATCCCACGATGCAATTATAAAAAGGAGGAATATAAGAAGTAGAAAAGGGATCCATGCAATATTATTATATACTATGATTTGGAAGGAGGCAAAGAATAGAGGGTCCAGCTATTTCATTTGAATAATAAGGAAATAAAATCTTATTTTGTCCTGTCAGCTGGAAAATAAAGAAAAACATTATTATACAGAGAGTTACAACAGTAGAAGACAACAAATAACTTACGTAAAAATGCCATAAACACATATAAGAAAGGGGACATGAGAAGTCAATCTATCTATGCCCATACTATTCAAGACACATATGGTCATTAAGCACCCAAAAGGTAACAAGTTGAAGATGTGCGGCAAGTGAAAAATTCTTACTGGATTTCAAATACCTAGTGTGAAAATAACAACTTCTATACTGAGTAAATGTTTAAATGATATTTTTTTACATAGTGGGTTAAATGAATATATATATTGTTAAAAAATTAATTTCATTGGTTTCTTTTTATTTTTCTCTTTTTTTTTTTTTTTTGTGGTGCTGGGGATTGAACCCAGGGCCTTGTGCTTGTAAGACAAGCACTCTACCAACTGAGCTATATCCCCAGCCCTCTTTTTATTTTTCTTAGTATGGCTACTGAAAAATTTGAAGTATATATGTGGCTCACATTTGTGATTTGCATCATATAGTCATGAACTGTTTAAAAATGGAAACAAGTCTTAGAAATGTGTCATAAAGCAATTCTGTAGGTACACAAATATCATAGACTATTTTTACACAAACTAAGATGTTTAGGGCACCAGTAGGCAATATAATCTTAAAGGACCAGTATTCTACACAATACTTCATTGACTGAAACATCCTCATGCAATACATAACTGTATTTCTATCAGTCGTCACTGGTCTCCCTTCTATCATTCAGCCTTGGTCTCCTCCAAGTAAGGCTCTCTCCAAAATGTAATTTTATAAGGTTAAAAACTGGAGTAGAAATAGTGACATCGAATCTGGTTTGCAAGGTCACTCAAACCAAGAAAGCAGGAAAACATATAGTTCATGAAGTGGGGGATGAATCAGAGAAGAAAAGTAATGGAATTTCCAGAATAAGACAGTAAAATGGAATCATAAGAACAACAGGTCATGCAGTAGGACTAAGAGAATGGAGTGCATAGAAGTAATTCCTTTAAGTAAAAAGTGAACCAGATAAATTTAACTGCACTGAAAACAGTTTAATAGTTCTTTTAGAAAATGTAAAGGAATGTACTTAATAGAAGAAAAAGTAGGCCCAAATCTACATTATGCCAGCTTAGGAACTAACTTCCTTAACAAGATTCCCAAAACACAAGTAAAATCAAGAATCAACAAATGGAACGTAATCAAACTAAATAGCTCCTTCTCAGCAAAGGAAACAATCAGGAATGTGAAGAGAGGGCCTACAAAATGGGAGAAAATCTTCATCACACACACCTTAGATACAGCACTAATCTCGAGGAAATACAAAGAACTCAAAAAACTTAATTCCAAAAAAGAACAAACAAACAAACAAATAACCCAATCAATAAATGGGCTAAGGAACTGAATAGACACTTCATAGAAGAAACACAATCGACAAACATGAAAAATGTTCATCATCTCTAGCAATTAAAGAAATGTAAATCAAAACTACTCTAAGATTTCATCTCACTCCAGTCAGAATGGCAATTATCAAAAATACAAGCAATAATAAGTGTTGGTGAGAATGTGGGGTAAAGGTACACTCATACATTGCTGGTAGGAATACAAATTGGTGCAACCATTATGGAAAGTGATATGGAGATTCCTCAGAAAACTTGGAACGGAACCACCATTCGACCTACTATTCCACTCCTCAGTTTATAGCCAAAGGACTTAAAATCAGCATACTACAGTAACACAGCCACATCAGTGTTTATAGCAGCTCAATTCACAATAGCTACTATAGAACCAACCAAGATGCCCTTCAACAGATGAGTAAACAAAGAAAAGTGGTGTGTATACACAATGAAATATTACTCAGCCTTAAAGAAGAATGAAATTATGGCATTTGCAGGTAAATGGATGGTGCTTGAGAATATCATGCTAAGTGAAATAAACCAATCCCAAAAAACCAAAGGTCAAATATTTTCTCTGATATGCAGATGCTAATTCACAACAAGGAGGGGTGGCCTAGAGAGAAAAAGAGGTACTTTGAATTAAGCAGAGGTGAGTGAAGAAAGGCAAAGGAGGATAGGGGTAGGAAGAATAGTAGAATGAATCAGACACTATTACCCTATGTACATATATGATTACATGTCTGGTGTGATTCTACATCATGCACAATCAGAAGAATGAGAAGTTATACTCCAGTTATGTATGATGTGCCAAAATGGATCCTACTGTCATGTATAACTAATCACTACAAATTTAAAATATATATATAAAACCTTCATTATTATGAATATACAAAAGAAGGGAGGGAAAACTAGAAATAAAATGGTAGAAATCCTCAAGAAACTATCACAACCAGATCCAAAGGAATAGTTTCTAAGTTTTATATATCAGGATGAAGTAGTATTTATCCCAGGAATACGAGGATGGATTAACATGTGAAAAAAATCAATGCAATTTACTACATGCACGGTATACAAAAGAAAATGGCATAATCTCAACAAATAGAGAAAAGGCATTAATGCCTTAAATATCCCCAAAAGAAACTTTTGGAAGAACGTTAAGATAAATATGTCTTAAACAATAAAGAGTACCTAAAAGAAATCTATCATAAACATACTTAAACTGAGAAAATTTAGCTAGATTCCCATTGAGATTGAAAACAAAGTATAAATGTTTTCCACTCTTCCGTGCAACTAGAGTTAACATTTACTCAGTAGAAGAGATTCTGGCTAATACATAAAACTAAAATTAAGAGTATTCAGCATGATTGCTTAATCAATAAAATAAATCACCAGTGTAACAATACACTAGAAATACCAATAGAGAGAAAATAAGTCACCATTTACTGTATAAACAGAAAATGACAAAACATTTAAAAATTAGTCTAACAGCAATAAAAAACTTATATTAGGAAATAGAAGACTTAAAAAGAGCCATAACTTATTCATTGAGATTATTTAACAATGTAAACACATTGCTTTTTTCCACATTAATCGCAATTCAAAGTTATTCCTACAAGAATTGTTGAGTAACTGGACAAACTGATTGAGAAACTTAAATGTTAAACCAAATGTCTACAAATGTTTGAGAAAATCCTAGCAAACAGAGAATTGCTTTATCAGATATTAATTAAAAGTCATTTTGATAAGAAATATGTACTGGGATGGGTATGAGAATAACTAATCAACTGAATTTACAATACGTCCTAGAAAGAGACTCATGTATTTGTCAGGTTATTTCTCATACATATACCAAAGCGCATAAATGAATAGGTTTGAACAATGAGTTTCACACACTTAATTTTCTGTAATTGCTGCTATATTTAATATTAAGTCTTTACTTCTTTTAATCTAGGGAGAGTAGACCTAGAAAATTCTGGAACTCCAAAGTTCAACATCCATCTTCCTAAGCCTAAGCATTTTCTATAATTTCTTTCCTCAGCTTCTAGTTCTCCAATATTTCCTCCTGCCCCCACATAAGATTCCCCCCTGGGGGGCCTGTGAGAAAGACAAAAGGAAATTACATAGTTCATTATATCTAAATGTGCATTAAAATATTAAAACTATTTGCACATGTAAAACATCTATAATAAAGTGTTCAAAATGTTAGAGCCCTTCTCTTTCCTCCAGTTTCCCAATTTGATGTCTTTATATGTAATTTCTCAACAAGCTCAGATCCCAATATCTAAAGACAGAGTTGGTGAAGGCAAAATGCAACAAATGATGCATGATTACATAAGAAATACTACCCTTTACTACAGAGTAAATAGTTCTCATACTGGAACATGTTCAGAACCACTTGGATTATTAAAACACAAACTGCTAGATCCCCATCTCCAGAGTTTCTAATCAGTGCATCTGAAGTAAGCTGCACCTCTAACTTCCTGGGTGGTGCTAATTTTCACCCCTGTGTCACAATTTGAAAAAAAAAGCCCCATAAAGCATTAGCTATCAAGTGCAAACAAGAAATGCTCATTACTATGTGGGGACAAGAATGCTGCTAACCATCCTACAATGCATAAGATAGCTCTCACAGCAAATCAAATCACTATCAGGTCCAATAAATCAATGGTGCTAATATTGAGAAATTTATTCCAAATACATGATTTGATCATTAAATTGATGAAAATTCTTCTTTCATCAAGAAAATTCTATTTTTCTTCAGGTATTGACAACTCTCTGAATTTTACTCATTTACAGCAAAAAGAAGTTTTGAAGATATTAATACTTAAATGGATTAATTAATCCCTATTGTGGCATTTATTTAATGCTACTGGTGAATTTCTAGTAAAGAAATACAAATTAACATTCACTTTGCAAGAATTATAAGAAAACTGCATTGAAAGATTAACTTCCTTGAAAAATACTATTTCTTAAGCTGAGTGAATAGCAAACTGGTCTTCATTTTAGTATTGTGGGTGTGTGCGTGTGCATGTATACACACACATACACATATATGTTATATATGTACTTTTATGAATGAAATCTTTAATACTGCACAATTGATCTTAAGGAAAAGCAGTGATTACAGCAATAATCAATCCTAAGTAAATATGACTGAGGAAAATGTACTTTCTATGTAAATGTATATATGTACATGAAAATACACAAACAAACAACTGAACTTACTCCAATAGGCTGAAAAATAAGTCCATCCATTTCATGACTGACTTCTTTGGCAAAATTTCCTTCAAGTAGCTGCAAAATAAATAACACATATTCTTTAGAAATACAATAATTACTTATAAATTAATCTCTTGACAAGCTTTATAAAAACATAACATATAACCCATTAAAATTGAAATGCCAAAATAGGAAAGATGGATACAGAGGGATCTAGGTTAATATACTGTAAGCTCTTCTTAAAAATAATACATAAAGATTTCAATTTCAAGATAAGCTACTCTGAACAATAAGCCTAACTCAACCACACACACACACACACAAAAAAAAAATGGATAAAAAATGACTATATTGGTGCCAATACCATGCTGTTTTCGTTACTATTGCTCTGTAGTATAGTTGAAGGTCTGGTATTGTGATACCCCCTGCTTCGTTCTTCTTGCTAAGGATTGCTTTAGCTATTCTGGGTCTCTTATTCCTCCAAATGAATTTCATGATTGCTTGCTCTATTTCTGTGAGGTCTGTCATTGGGATTTTAATTGGAATTGCATTGAATTTGTATAGCACTTTTGGAAGTATGGCCATTTTGACAATATTAATTCTGCCTATCCAAGAACATGGGAGATCTTTCCATCTTCTCAGATTCTCTTTAACTTCTTTCTTTAGGGTTCTGTAGTTCTCATTGTAGAGGTCTTTCACTTCTTTTGTTAGATTGATTCCCAAGTATTTTATTTTATTTGAGGTTATTGTGAATGTGGTAGTTTTCCTAATTTCTCTCTCAGAGGATGCATCACTTACAAATAAAAATGCATTAGATTTATGAGCATTAATTTTATATCCTGTTACTTTACTGAATTCATTTATGAGTTCCAGAAGTTTTCTGGTGGAATTCTTAGGGTCTTCTAAATAGAGAATAATGTCATCAGCAAATAGGGATAGTGGGAGAAAATCTTTGCTACACACACTTCAGATAGAGCACTAATCTCCAGAATCTACCAAGTACTCAAAAATCTTTACACCAAGAACACTAATAACCCAATCAATAAATGTGCCAAGGAAATGAACAGACACTTTACAGAGGAAGATCTACAAGCAATCAACAGATTTATGAAAAAAATGTTCAACATCCCTCATTATAAGAGAAATACAAATCGAAACCACCTTAAGATTTCATCTGACCCCAATTAGAATGTCTTTTGTTAAGAATACAGGCAACAACAGGTGTTGGCGAGGATGTGGGGAAAAGGGTACACTCATACATTGCTGGTGGGAGTGCAAGTTGGTGCAGCCACTCTGGAAAGCAGTGTGGAGATTCCTTAGAAAACTTGGAATGGATCCACCATTTGACCCAGCTATCCCACTCCTTGGCCTACACCCAAAGGACTTAAAATCAGATTACTACAGTGATGCAGCCACATCAATGTTCATAGCTGCTCAATTCACAATAGCTAGATTGTGGAACCAACCTAGATGCCCTTCAATAGATGAATGGATAAAGAAACTATGGTATATATACACAATGGAATATTACTCGGCCATAAAGAAGAATAAAATTATGGCATTTGTAGGTAAATGGATGATGTTGGAGACTGTTATGCTAAGTGAGATCAGCCAATCCCCAAAATCCAAAGGCCGAATGGTCTCTCTGATAAATGAATGATGATGCATAATGCAGGGGGGAAGGTTGGCAAGAATGGAGGAAGGATAGATAGCATAGAGGGAAGGGAGGGGTTGGGGCAGGTGGGGGGTAAAAATAATAACAGAATGTGTGACAGATACAATTGCCCTGTGTACATGCATGAACGTACAGATGGTGTGACTCTACTTTGTGTACAACCAGAGAAACAACAGCTGTACTCCATTTGTGCTCAATGAATCAATAAGCAAATAAAAAAAGTGACTATAATTAATAATAATGCATAATGCATTGGGTATCTCAAAATAGAAGAGAACATTTTCAATGTATTCACACTAAAGAAACAAAAATGTTTAAGGTGATGGATGTGTTAATTACTTGAGTTGATCATTACCCAATATATGCATGAACTAAAATACTACATTTTGTCTCATTAATATGTACAAATATTATGTGATAATCAAAAAATAAAATAAAATGAATAAAATGATCATGGATAAAGAACTGAATATATTCTGAATGTACTGCTAAGTCAGCACAAAAGGAAAAAAAGATGTACAAAAACAAAGTTAAAATAGAAACTCTGAAAACTAATAAAGGAAATAAAAAATAAAAACACACAAAAACAAGACAGCAAAGAAGCTTGTTTGGGGACAAGAATTTGCAACCACAAACTAGTTTAAACATGAGGATTACAGTCCAAAGGCACATTGAGTGTGTTTTCCAAAAACCCTCAATTTTTTTTTTACTATTTCCTTTTTGTCTTATTTTTTGCCTTTTTTTTTTTAAAGCAAACAATTTCATTACAAGGAATACAAGTACAAAACAAAATTAACAGTTTTCAATGTCACATCTATTAAAGAGCAGATTTACAGGCGGAATACTCATAAATACATGTTAATGCAGTGCTGGCAATTATGTGGTGAAATACAGTATACTTTCACAGAGTCAGGTAAAGTCATATTACCAAGAATCTGTCCAAAAAACAGAAAATTCAGGATAGTTGTGGAACTCAAATACGAATCCAAAATTTTGCCTAGGTTGTGTTATGTATGCCCTTTATCACAATCTCATCTTCTTGAGAGCACTGATCTCCTTTTAACGGTGATGGTCTTTTGTCATACTCAAGAGACAGAAATTAGGCCAGTGATTGCCAGAAGCTAAGAACTGGGGACAGGGAATGAGTAGTTAGTTTTTAATGAGTTTCAGTTTTAGAAAATGAAAAAGTTCTGGAGATGGATGAAGGTGCTGGTTGTAACAACAATGTGAATATTGTTAACACTGCTGAACTGTATACACAAAAAGAGTTGAAACTGTAAAATCTGTGTTTATATATAATATGTATACATTTTTAATTGTCCTTCATGGTTTTTTGTTTTTTTCCTTCTTATTAGAATTAGAAGAAAGCAGTAAGCTAGTTCAGGAGGCCGAGGCAAGAAGATCATGAGTTCAAACTCAGCTTCAACAAAGAGGCACTGAGCAACTCAGTGAGACCCTGTCTCTAAATAAAATAGAAAATAGGACTAGGGATGTGGCTCAATGGTCATGTGCCCCTGATTTCAATCCCTGGTATCAAAAAAAAAAAATCAATACAGATTAAAAGAATTGATTTCTTATAAATAAAGAAAATAAAACTCCAAGCATCATACTATCAAAATATCTGCTTCCAATCTTGCTGGAAACTTGAGTAACAGTGTTAAGTTATAGTTTCACAAATGTCATATATTCATCCTAGAGGAAAAAACTTTTCAAATTATGCTCCTACTGAGGAAAAAAACATATATACATAAAGGCTCAACTCTTTTCAAATATTCATGAACTAATGATGTATAAAGATTCAAGGAAGACAACATTGAATAACCTTGATACTATTTGTTCAACATCATGTTAAAAAAAAAAGCAACTTGCTAAGATCATAGCACAAATTATGTTAAGCAATGATGCAATGAACATCAAATATCACAATCATCTTTAAAAAGAGAAAAGATTTTAAAAAATTAACCTTTCATTTTTAATGGGTTCTTTTTATGTACATCATCTGTATCAAGGAAATATAGTTTTCCCACTCTTCTATTAAACATCTCAACTTCATATAATGGAATACATATATTACATATATATTACATATTACATATACATTACATATATATATAAAATATAAAGAAACAATGTATGTTTTATGTATGCAAAATGTTAAGTAGCAGTAAAACACAGCTGGCAAAAGTCTAGTAAATGATATTATGTGCTACAGATGAAAGGAACTATGAAAGGAAAATAAAAGTAGGAATTATCAGATGCAGACATTAAAATGATCTCAAAATTTTAAAGGATCTTGAGGAAAAATGGAAAATATGCATAAATATATGGAATTTCAGCAAAGAGATGGAAAATATAAAAATGAGACAAATGAAAATTCCAGAAATGACAGAATATCAGAGAAAAAGAATTCTAATAAATGTGAATGGTAAACAATGAGATTATCAGCAGATACACACAGCAGATGAAAAACTTCCTGAATTTGAAGAAAGGTGTATGGCATTCTTTTTAATTGAATGAAAAAAGAAAAGGCGAAAAGCAGAAAATTCTCAGCAAAATATTCCATGAGGAGGAAATGAAAAACAACAATGTAGGTCAGCAAAGGGAGGAAGTACCCTAAATGAAAAGTCAATCAAAGGAAAAAACAAGTCAACTTAAAAACCAAAATGAGCCAGAATGACTGGGAATACAAATCATATCTTAACAAACATGAATGTTAATGGACTAAAGTCTTCAATCAAAAGACACAGACTGCCGGGCATGGTGGTGCATGCCTGTAATCCCAGCACCTGGGAGGCTGAGGCAGGAGGATGAAGAGTTCAAAGCCAGTCTCAGCAACTTAGTGAGGCCCTAAGCAACTCAGTGAGATCCTGTCTCTAAATAAAATACAAAATAGGGCTGGGGATGTGGCTCAGTGGTCGAGTCCCCCTGGGTTCAATCCCCAGTACCAAAAAAAAAAGAAAAAGAAAAAAAAGAAAAGACACAGACTGGCAGATTGGAATAAAAAGAAAGACCCAACAATATGCTGCTGATGAGAGACTTATCTCATAGACAAAGACATCCATACGGACTCAGTAAAAAGGCGGGGGGTTTCCATTCTAATATCAGATAAAGTGGACTTCAAGACAAAGTTAGTCAGAAGGGATAAAGGACATTTCATACTGCTTAAGAGAACCATGAATCAAGAAGACATAATGATCATAAATATTTACACCCCAAACAACGGCGCATCTATGTACGTCAAACAAATCCTTCTCAATTCCAGGAATCAAATAGACCACAACACAATAATGCTGTGTGACTTTAACACACCACTGTCACCACTGGATAGGTCTTCCAAACAAAAACTAAACAAAGAAACCATAGAATTCAATAATACAATCAATACCTTAGACTTAACAGACATATATAGAATATTCCATCCATCAACCAGTGAATACACTTTCTTTTCAGCAGCACAAGGATCCTTCTCTAAAATAGACCATATGTTATACAACAAAGCAGCCCTTAGTAAATGAAAAAAAAAAAAACAGATACTATTTGTATTCTATCAGATCATAATGCAATGAAATTAGAAATCAATGAGAAAATAAAAAACAAACTACTCCAACACCTGGAGACTAAATCATATGCTATTGAATGAAGCATGGATAACAGAAAACATCAGGGAAGAGATAAAAAAAATTCTTAGAGGCAAATGAGAATGATGATACAACATATCAAAATCTCCGGGACACTATGAAAACAGTACTAAGAGGAAAATTCATTGCATTGAGCACATTCAAGAAAAGAATGAAAAGTCAACAACTAAACAACCTAACATTACATCTCAAAGCTCTAGAAAAAGAAGAAAGAACAAAACAACACCAAAAGGAATAGAAGACAGGAAATAATTAAAACCAGAGCTTAAATCAATGAAATGGAAACAAAAAAACAGTTAAAAAAATTGACAAAACAAAAAGTTGGTTCTTTGAAAAAGTAAACAATATAGATAAACCCTTAACCACATTAACAAAGAGAAGGAGAGAGAAAACTCAAATTACTAAAATTCGTGACAAAAAAAGAAATATCACAACAGACACCACAGAAATATATAACATAAATACAAGCTACTCTGAAAATCTATACTCCAACAAAATAGAAAATCTTGAAGACACTGAAAAATTTCTAGAGACATATGATCCTACCAAACTGAACCAGGAGAACATACACAATTTAAACAGATCAATTTGAACCAATGAAATAGAAGAAGCCGTCAAAAGCCTACCAACCAAGAAGCACAGGTTCAGATGGATTTTCAGCTGAGTTCTACAAGACCTTCAAAGAAGAACTTACCAATACTCCTCAAAGTATTCTATGAAATAAGAAGGGAACCCTTCCGAATTCATTCTATGAAGCTAGTATCACTTTGATACCAAAATCAGACAAAGACACATCTAGAAAAGAAAACTTTAGACCAATATCTCTGATGAACATAGACACAAAAATCCTCAACAAAATTCTGGCAAATCACATACAAAAACGTACTAAGAAGATAGTGCACCACGACCAAGTGGTGTTCATCCCAAGGATGCAAGGTTGGTTCAACATCCAGAAATCAATAAATGTAATCATCACATTAATAGACTTAAGGTTAAGAATCATAAGATTATTTCAACAGATGCAGAGAAAGAGTTTGACAAAATACAACACCCCTTCATACTCAAAACACTAGAAAAAATAGGTATGGTTGGAACATACCTCAACATTGTAAAGGCTATGTATGCCAAGCCAACATCATTCTTAATGAAGAAAAACTGAAAGCATTCCCTCTGAAAACTGCAAGAAGACAGGGATGCACTCTTTCACCACTTCTATTCAATACATGCTTGAAATACTACCCAGAGCAAATAGACAGACCAAAGAAATTAAAGGGATACAAAGAGGAAAAGAAGAACTCAAGCTGTCACTATTTGCTGATGACATAACTATATATTTTTCCTTTTCTTTTTCTTTTCTTTTCTTTTTTTTTTTTTAATTTTTTTTGGTACTGGGGATTGAACCCAGGGGCACTCAACCACTGAGCCACATCCCTAGCCCTATTTTGTATTTTATTAGAGACAGGGTCTTACTGAGTTGCTTAGGGCCTCGCTAAATTGCTGAGGCTGGCTTTGAACTCACCATCCTCCTGCCTCAGCCTCCCAAGTGCTGGGATTACAGGCGTGCACCACCGCGCCCGGCTGACATAACTATATATTTAGAGGATCCAAAAAACTCCATGAGAAAACTTCTAGATCTAATAAATAAATTCAGCAAACTAGGAGGATATAAAAATTAACACACATAAATCTAATGCAATTCTATTCATAAGCGATTAATTCTCTGAAAGAGAAATTAGGAAAACAACTCCATTTACAATAGCATCAGAAGAAATAAAATATTTGGGAATCAATCTAACAAGAGGTATATGACCTCTACAATGAAAACTACAAAACATTAAAGAAAGAAATTGAGGAAGACCTTAGAAGATGGAAAGATCGCCCATAGGCAGAATTAATATAATTGAAATGGCCATACTTCCAAAGGTGCTATACAAATTTAATGCAATTCCAATAAAAATCCCAATGACATTCCTCATAGAAATAGAAAAAGCAATTATGAAATTCATCTGGAAGAACAAAAGACCCATAATAGCCAAAGCAATCCTGGGCAGGAAGAGTGATGCAGAAGGTATCACAATACCAGACCTTAAACTCTATTATAGAGCAATAGTTACAAAAACAGCATGATATTGGCACCAAAATAGATAGGTAGACCAAAGATACAGAATAGAAGACACAGAGACAAACCTACATAAGTACAGTTATCTCATACTAGACAAAGGTGCCAAAAACATGCAATGGAGAAGAGAGAGCCTCTTCAACAAATAGTGGTGGTAAAACTGGAAATCCACATGCAATAAAATGAAAATAACCCGTATCTCTCACCCTATACAAAACTCAACTCAAAATGGACCAAGAATCTAGGAATTAGATCTGAGACCCTTCACTTCTAATAGAAGAAAAAGTAGGCCCGAATCTTCATCATGTTGGCTTAGGACCAGAGTTACTTAACAAGACCCCCAATAAAAGCAAGAAATAAAAGCAAGAATCAATAAATGGGATGGATTCAAACTAAAAAGCTTTTTCTCAGCAAAGGAAACAATCAATAATGTGAAAAGAGAGCCTAAGGGTTGGAAAAAATCTTTTCCAGACACACTTCAGACAGAGCACTGATCTCCAAAATGTATAAAGAACTTAAAAAACATTACAAAAATACAAAGAACCCAATCAATAAATGGGCTAAGGAACTGGACAAACACTTCACAGAAGGAGATATATAAGAGATCAACAAATATATAAAAAAGTGCTCATCATCTCTAGTAATTAGAGAAATGCAAATTTAAACCACCCTAAGATTTCATCTAACTCTAATTAGAATGGCTCTTATCAAGAACACAAACAATAATAAGTGTGGTGTGGATGTGGGGACACTCTTACACTGCTAATGGAGTTGCAAATTGGTGCAATCACTCTGGAAAGCAGTATGGAAGTTCCTCAGAAAACTTGGAATGGAACCACCATTTGACCCAGCTATCCTACTCCTCAGTTTATACCCAAAGGACTTAAAAGCAGCATACTACAGTGACGCAGCCACATCAATGTTCATAGCTGCTCAATTCACAATAGCTAGATTGTGAAACCAACCTAGATGCCCTTCAATTGATGAATAGATAAAGAAACTGTGGTATATGCACACAATGGAATATTACTCAGCCATAAAGAAGAATAAAACTATGGCATTTGCAAAGAAGAATGGAGGAACTTTGGATGGTGTAGAAGAAAATGGGCCAGGAGTGGGTGGGGGAAGGAAAGACAATAGACTGAGATAGACATTTTTACCCTAGGTACATGTATGATTACATGAATGGTGTGAATGTACATTGTGTACAACCACAGAAATGAGAAGTGGTACCCCATTTGTGTACAGTGAATCAAAATGCAATCTGTAAAAATAAAAATAAAAATAAAAAAGTTAACATGATTACAAAGTCAAATCTGAAAAATAAGAAAAAAGAATAAGAAATATTAATGATAAAAAGCAACAATACATACTGACAAAGTAAGTCAATTCAAGAACCTATAGTAATCTGAAATACACATAGACCTTTTAAAAAATCTCGAATACTTTTTTATAAATTCTGATAAAATAGATGAGAAAATAGGAGGGAAATCCTCAGTTATACATGAAGAATTAATACTGCTCTCTGAGGAAATGAATTAACATATTGAAAAATAGTCAGTAGGAGTTAAAACATCTTGACAAGACTTACAGAACATGAGTGGACAGAAAATCAATATGGAAATGGACAACTAGAAGATCCCCATAAAGCTTGCCAGGAGCAGTGGCACATGCCTAAACCCAGCAACTCGGGAGGCTGAGGCAGGAGGTTCGCGAGTTCAAAGCAAGCTTCAGCAACTTAGCAAGGCCCTAAGCAACTCAGTAAGACCCTGTCTCTAAATAAAATACAAAATAGGGCTGGGGATGTGGCTCAGTGGCCGAGTGCCTCTGAGTTCAATCCCTGGTTCAAAAAAAAAAAAAGATCACCATAAAACAACCTGGCCTAATATCATTTATAGAATACACCCAACAACAGAACACATTTTTCCCAACTGCACACACTACATTTAAAAATTAAAAGTCAAACAAAGTATGTTCTCTAACCACAATGAATAAATTAGATGTTAATAAAAATATATTTGAAAAGTTTCCCAATGTTCAGAAATAAAGCAATACACTTCTAAAGAATTCACAAATAAAAGATAAAGCCAATAGAAAATTGTTTAAATATTCTGAACTTATGAAAAAATACAATAGTCTGACCCTTGAAGGATGCACACTTTACAGGTAAAAAAGTTCACTGCATTAAATGCCAACTGAAAAGAGAGATAGGTCACAGAATCTTCTACCTTAAGAAAGTAAGGAGAATTCTAAAGAATTTAGGAGTCACAAATATAAGAGTACTTGAGATGAGCTAGTGTACATACAAAGAAGATAGCTTCTGCCCCTAGGGATAAGTCCCAGTCCTTGCTGAAGAGGGTAGCCAAAGCTCACTAAGTTGCAAAGAAGTTGTTGAAAAGTCTCAATGGAATTTCTCTGCATTGTTTTTTTGTTTTTAATATTTTTAATTGCCAATGGATCTTTATATTTTATTCATTTACATATGGTGCTGAGGATCAAACCCAGAGCCTCACACATGCCACGCAAGCGCTCTACCACTGAGGCCCAACTCCAGTCCCAATGTCTCTACATTTTTAAGGATGGAAGTTGGAGTCAGAAAGCAGTATATAACCAAGGTGTGGTGGCACAGCCTGTAATCCCAGTAACTCAGTAGGCTGAGGCAGGAGGGTCCCAAGTTTGAGGTCAACCTCAGCAACTTAACCACACCCTATCTCAAATTATAAATAAATGGCTCAAAGGTTAAGCACCCCAGGGTTCAATCCCTGATACCAAAAACAACAACAACAACAAAAGCAGTATATAAGTTTTCAAAGTAAAAGTGACTAAATCAAAAGAAAGTCACTGAAATGAAAATTTCACAGAAATAGGTCAAGGTAATCAAAAGGTCAAACGAAACATGAAGAAGTTGTACTCAGCAAGGCTGATGGACAAGCTTTGAGGAAGAGTTTAGGTTAGGCACAGTCTCCATGGAAAGAGGAAGAATTACCCAAAAGTCTTAGTGTACTTAAAGTAGCATAGCTTGAAAGGTCACATTTTACTTACAAATTAAAATGTCAGACACAATTTAAAACTTACTTTGGTATTATTTTGTCTCTGATATGATACTCCAAAATAAAATATCTTATACTTTAAAGTTACTCCATATCTTTTTCTTCTTTTCTACATTTTAAGTAAAATTTATGAATACTAATGCAAGAAGTACTAGCTAAGCTTTTGTTAGATAATTTATTGGATGATCAACAGCTCACTAAAAATAAAATTTATACTTTCATGCACAAGGCCCTGGGTTCAATCCCCAGCACCAAATACATAATTAAGTAAATAAATAAATAAAATTTATATGCCATGTTTATTAGGTAGTTATCTGCCAACTACCTAACAATGCTAGAAACCAAGCAAGGGATACTGAGAACCCAATGATAATGTAAACCTAGACCAATATGGTTAAATAATACCTTCATTTTAATATGACAGTAAAAATGACTAAATTAAATTATGTCATTAGCCACTTGTCCCTGTCAATCTTTTGTCAGAAATACAGCTCTGGGGGCTGGAGTTCAGCGGTAGGGTGCTTGCCTAGAATGTGTCAGGCCCTGGGTTAGATCCTAAGCACCAAATTAATTAATTAATTAATTAATTAAATTATTGTACAAAAGAGAAATACAGTTTTGCTTAAATTAACAAAGATGTTTCTAAAACATTTCTGATAAATAAAAGAATCTTGATTTAGAAATAATTGCAAGACTCTAGAAGCAAATACTAGGCTATGTGTACAATTACCTAAGTTACAATACATTCCTTTTCAGAATTATAATAATTTTCTTGATTATTTTCCCTCTAGATAAAATTAGAAGATAACTGGATGAAAAGCAAAATGTTAGACATATCAGATAGGTTTTAATAAGACACAGTAGTATTTCATAATGTTTTATTTATAAAACAAATTTGCTCACATATACATAATCCTAGCACTTGAATACCATTTGAAATATCATACAGAAGGCATGAAAGTTACCATGGACCAAAGATCGCAAGAATTGACAAAGGTTACACCAGATGATTAACTCTGAATTGGTATTTTATATGTCTATGAATCAAGAATTGAAAACCAAATCACTATAAATGCGTAAGTAGAAAACAATAATGCATAAGGGCTTGAAATTAGAAACATGAGACACAAAATAGAAACTGTGAAGTTACAAAGCATACAGAAGAGCCTTTTAGAAATAATAAGGAAAATGATAGTTTAAAACTATTTTAAGGTCAAGAAACACATTTGTCTAAGTTCCAGGAAAAAATAATTTTAAGATGAGTAAAAGTTAAAAATCTATGACATATTAAACCAGCAGTTTTTAATTCTTAGATTTGCCTGTTTCACAAATTTGTAATTGCGTTTTATTTTATATTTAAATGATAATGTTAAAGAACTCAAAAAATTGCATTTTGTATTCATCTTATCTTCAGCAATTACAGTAATCTAATACCCAGTAAACTCTCATTTCAACTAATGTATACTAAATAAATATAAAGTGAGTAATAGTGCAAGGATCTATAAAAAACAAATCAATGGATACATCAGAGTCAGAGGTTATAGGTTAAGTACAAAATAGATGGAATATAATACACCAATAGGTTCTGTAAAATAAAAACAAAGTGTGAGAGAATTTTAAAGTCACAGATTTTTGACTCATGTGGTAGAGTTTATTAAGAGAAGACTTTAAAGAAATGTGATCTAAAAGAAAAAACCTACAATAATCTCTTCTAGTTAATAACCTTCTCACAAACAATTCCTTATTATTTTCATTATTTCCAGTGGAGACAACAGTAAAAGTGTCCTAACTGATCTCTTTGGTTCTAGGTTAACTTTCTTTCTCCAAACTATTTTTATTCTCTGATGTTACAACTGACTTTCCAAAACAATTTGTCACACATTACAGTCATTTCCAAAATGCTCTGAATGTTCCTCTCTTTATACATCAATTTACCTTAGCATAGTTTTGTTTTGTTTTGTTTCTTCAGTTTTTTGCATTTTGTTTTTTTGTTTTATTGGTACTAGAGATTGAACTCGGGGCCCTCAACCACTGAGCCACATCCCAACCTCTTTTGTATTTTACTTAGAGGCAGTGTTTTGCTAAGTTGCTTAGGGCCTAACTAAGTTGCTGAGGTTGGCTTTGAACTCAAGATACTCCTGCCTTAGCCTCCGGGAGTACAAGCATGCACCACCATGCCCAGCCCCTTTAGCATAGTTTTTAAAGTTCACTTTTGTCTGGACGACCACTCCTGTATGTATCTATAATCTAAACAAAAATAAAACACTCCCTTTTCCAAAATGTGTACATACTTTGATGTCATTAAAACTTTGTTCATCTAGACTCTGTATCCAGACCATAGCTATAAGAAATATACTTGTTTTGTGGGTAGAAAAGCAAGATCCACTGGTTGGGAAGGCTATTAAACAGTTTTGGAAGGAATACAATATGACAGATAACTGTTTTAGTCAGATTTTTTGTCACTGTGACCAAAAGACCTAACAAGAACAATCAGAGGAGGAAGTTTATTTTGTCTCTCAATTTCAGAGATTTCAGTTCACAGATGGCTGACTCCATTGTTCTGGAGGCAAAAGAGGCAGAACATCATGGCAGAAGGGCATGGAGGAGGAAAGCGCCTCAGGACATAGTAATCAGCAAGCAAAGGAAACTCTGCTCACCAGGAACAAAATATAAACCACAAAGTGACACCCCCAAAGTCACACCCTCCTCCAACCATACACTACTGCCTATGATTACCACCTAATTAATACATATTGGCAGTTTAATCCAATATAATAATCTACCTATCATATTCTAATCATTGGGTCACATCTATTATGATTTAATCATTTCATCTCTGTACATTCTTGCATTGTCTCACACACCAACTTTGAAGGGACATCACATATTCAAACCATAACAGATACTTAACCATAAACAGGTACTGCAATAAAAAATAAAACTAAACTGCATATGTGCTTGGTCCAAATGTCACCAGAGATAAAACGGAGAAAGATTTTTTAAAATTCAAAAATTCACCCTCTGTTTAAACAAGTGTTTATGGGAGAAATTAATTTTACCAAAAAGAAGTCTGGGTTCAGCTACAGGAAGATGACCTCTACACCCCTGGAATAAAATGCCTTATAGGAATGCCTTTGTTGTTTGCCTGGTAGGTTTGGCCAGTGGAGAGTCTAACCACCTAATTTTTCATAAGGACACTGGGCTATGCCATAAAGTTCAGGCCTCCAGAGGAAATGAAGACTAAACTTTTAAGTCTGAACGTTCAAGAAGGGATGAGACTAAAAGTCAAACACACAGCATTTGATGGAACACCTGTATAAAGCTCTTGGGTAAGTTTTCAAGGTTGGCAATAATCTTTCAGTTTTACTATACATCACAGACTGGAAGAGGTAATGCTGTCCATGATTCCACAGTGAAAAGACAACCAGAAGCTTTGCGCTGGACCTCATCCAAATGTTGGCATATGTGTCTCTTTACTGACTGCTTTTCATTTACATTTTTCATGCAATAATCTGAAATATGGTGTTTCTTGAGTTCTATGAGTCATTCTAGAGAATTATCAAACCCAAGGGAGTCAGTAAGGACCCCAGAATTTGCAGCCAGCAACTAAAGTGAAGGTAGCCATAGGGACCCCCAAACTTAATCCTGTATCTGAAGTAAGGGCATTCTTTTTCTTTCCCCCTCCCCCACCCTTTTTGCAGTCCTAGGGATTGAACCCAGGGCCCTGTGCTTGCAAGGCAAGCACTCTACCAACTAAGCTATATCCCCAACCCAAGTAAGGACATTCTTGTGGGGACTATGCAGTTGGCCTACACTTATTCCAAAACATTTGTCACTCTATTTCTCTAGTTGACACAATTGAGGTTGTCCTCAAAGTCATACCCATCCATTGGAAAGTTTATAAATTCCCCTGTGGGGCATTATTGCC
This sequence comes from Glaucomys volans, assembly GCA_020662805.1. Classification (NCBI taxonomy): domain Eukaryota; kingdom Metazoa; phylum Chordata; class Mammalia; order Rodentia; family Sciuridae; genus Glaucomys; species Glaucomys volans. Next base: position 902,385 of record JAJEJO010000383.1, on the reverse strand, counting down.
AAGAGGCTGTTCAGAAAGTGGCAGACTGTAGAAAGATGCCAGAGTTGCTCTCTTAGTTAATGAATATAATGACCTAGTTACCCACCACAGATAAGACCTTTAGCTTAGTTTTAATAGGCCTTGAGTGTCTCTGGATGAAAACAACCCACACTGGGATACTGAGTGGCATTCAACTGCAAACAGAACATGTTCTGTAGCCTAATAAAGTATTAGAAAGTGGAAATGAGACTTCAAGAAATAAACTTTTGTCTTCCACAACATAAATACATAACATTTCTTGATTCTTTGTATCAATTTTAGGTAGGACAAAAGTAGAAAGTTCAAATCATACAAAAATAAGATCTAAAATTCATATTAAAAATTCTGTATTAAATTACTTCTTGAACAAGACAGCAAAATATGTATACCTCTAATACAGTGTTTTTACTTTCTGTACTTAAAGTTAAGCATTTATTAACAATTTAAAGCCGCAAATTACAATGTGGTTTTCTGATCATCCCATCAAAACTAGTTTTGTGTGTGTTTGTGTGTGCATATGTGTGCACTGAACTTGTACCACATCAACCAAATCAAGTCTGCCTAATGATTAATACCTATTTACTGAAAGAATAAAACTACAAAATTAGCAACGAATTATAACAGTTTAAAGTTTTGTCACTATGCTGCAAAACCTGTAATCAAAAGAAGAAAAAGAATTTTGTAGAATATATAAGAATAATCTTAATAAAATTAGTTGATCTTTCCTCAAATCAGTGATAAACATGACTTTACAAATTTAAACATTATTTCTTTTCTGCATAGAACTACATTTTAGATCCCCAAGACTATTAAAGTGACCATATTTTCTTTTTCAGGTTCACAGTAAACAAAATAAAAGCAGACATCAGTTAATAATGTTTGTTTCTGATAAGTAAACTACATTCACATTATAGTTTCAATAAAGATAACGCAAGTATTACTTTAATATCTTCAACAGACTTTCATTGAGTTAATACAATAAATATGGCAAATTATTGAAGATTTTAATTCTCAATTATATGATCATTGCAACACCTGTGAGAATAAGAACAAATCATTTAAAACCAAGAATAGTATTCCTAAAGAATGGAGGCAGTATGGATGGTGTAGAGGAAAATGGGACAGGAGGGGGTGGGGGAAGGAAAAATAGTAGACTGAGACAGACAGTATTACCCTATGTATATGTAAGATAATATGAATCATGTGAATCTACATTGCGAAAAAAAAGATATATTCCCTGCTGTATAATTATATCAAAAAAAGAATTAACATATGAAATAAAAAATACGATAGTTATAAGGACCATAAAAAAAGAATAATATTCCTCCTCGCCTTCAGTGTCCCCCAAATTAGATAAAATTTTACATTTTTCAGAAGATAAAGGGAGTATATATCATCTTTTCTTTTTTTTTTTTTTTTGGGGGGGGGGGACCAGGGATTGAACCCAGGGGCACTCCACCACTGAGCCACATCCCCAGCCCTATTTTGTATTTTATTTAGAGACAGGGTCTCACTGAGTTGCTAAGGGCCTCGCTAAGTTGCTGAGGCTGGCTTTGAACTCGTGATCCTCCTGACTCAGCCTCCCAAGTGCTGGGATTACAGGCGTGCGCCACCACACCCGGCTTATAAATCATCTTTTCATCTAAAATGATTTGTTAGCATCGTAAATGAACTACAGAAAAAAGAAGAACATCAAGAGAGGAAGGTTTCAAGTACTCTATTATTCTAACAGATCAGTAACAGAGAAGTCAAGGTTGGGCCCATGGATTAAAGAGTCCCAGCAGCAGCAGCAGCAACAACAAAAACAACAACAACAAAAGTCAAATAGACAAGTTCTGAGCTGGGTGCTTCTGAAAAAGCTCAGTGATAAAAATGTCTGGCATCATCATCCAAATGGTAGAACCTACATTCTCCTGACAATTTAATCTCATTTCCAAGATACTGCATTTACTTTTCTGTAAAGAGTCCTAATACTTAGGAGGTATTTTTTCTACCAGCTAATATAACCTTAACTCTAATTTTCAAAGCCATCTATTATAATATCAGCAAGGATTTTAGCATTGAGTCATGGTCATCTTTTTCATGTGTCATCATCCTGCCAGCATTCGTGTAAATAATCCACTCAGCATCATAGTGTCGAAGTTCCTAAACATTTTTAAACTTCACTGACAATCTCTTGTACCTTACCTCAGTGGTCCTATACAAACAAATAACTGATAAACCCCTCATTATTTTAAATTACTCCAAATCAACTATATTCCCAATAGATCACTCTTTGACAGTATTCATTTCCCATCACAATAAAAGGGGCATTGCTATCTACTTGGAATAGCTGCCAATCTTATACCTCACCTTCCAAAACTGATTTCATTTACTATGACTTGACAGAAACATTTCAAATTCATTCTCATACCCTCTGTTCACAAATGCATCTGTAGGACTATAATTCTCAGCATGACTAGTATGACTATGGATGGGATTGCACAGAATAGTTTATGGAATAGTTTGAAGATTTACGAAACAAAGCTAGAATATTAAGGATTAAGCCCTGGAAAGCCACACAGTAATATAATCTTAAATCTGAACTTATTTATAAAAGGAAAACCTACCAATTATCCAGTGAAAAAGTCTCATTTTAACACTATATAATATTGATAAGGATAATGGTGATAACGGAAGACTTCTCTGAGGTTAGTGGATCCAAACCATTAAAAAAGAAAGCAAGACTCAAGGAAATTAGTCTGTTATCCAGTTGTCTAGATTTGGCTAATACTACAGGGAGATTCAAAAAGCATTTGGGGCAGGGGATGTAGGTGAGTGGCACAGTGCATGTTTAACATGCTCAAGGCCCTGAGTTCAATCCCCAGTACCAAAATAATAATAATTACTACATAATATTACTATAATATTACTATAATCATTACTAATATAATTAATGATATCAATAATTATTATTACTATTACTTAAAAATATAAAATTCAGAAGCTTTCTTGCTAAGATCAGAAAAAGGCAAGGATGTCTATCCTTGGCACTCTTTTTTCAACATCAGACTGGAAGTCCTAGCTAATGCAGTACAGCAAGCAAAAATAAGTAAATAAAAGGTAACAAATTAGGAAATAAATAAAACTCTCTTTACTCACAGGTGACATAACTGTCTATGCAGAAAATCTAAAAGAATAAGCAGAAAAACTCATGAAACTAACACACAATTATAGGATTGTTGCAAGATACAAAGTTAACATACCCAAAACACACACACACACACACACACACACACACACACACACACATACAATTTACCTATAAACTAGGAATGAAAAAGTAGAATTTGAAATTTAAAACACATTACCATTTACATGAACATCTAAAAAATGAAATACAGGTTGAGTATCCCTTATCCAAAATGTTTGGACTAGAAATGTTTCAGTGTTTTTCAGACTTTTGAATATTTGCACAGACTTTACCAACTGACCATTCCTAATCTGAAAATTCAAAATGCTCAAAAAGTCTTCCTTTCCCCAACACTATTGGGTAGGCTCTGATGTTGCATTCAAAAGTTTTCCCTGATGCTGTTCTATAGGCTCTGGCTTTAGATTCTGTGTCTCTGAAGTTTTAATCCCAGAATTCTCTATGAGTTTCCCAGAGCAAAGAAAATGAACACACCTCTATGAGTTTCCCAGAGCAAAGAAAATGAACACACCTATGCAGTCAAGTGCATAATAGTGACTTTCTTGATCAAATACCAAAGGCAATTCCAGCACCTATCCAGCACCAAACTTTTCCTACAATCTTCCCCAAAGAAAAGGGCCACAAGACCACCCACTGCTGCTGCTGCTGCTGCTACTGTTGTTGCTTTTATTTTGTAATTTATCTGGGGTTTATTTTTCCCTTTGTGATGCTGGGAATAGAGTTCAGGATTTCAAGTACACAGGTAGGTGCTGTGCCACTGAACCACAGTTCCAGCCCAGCTGAAAGGATATGCACCTTGCTTCAGTCAGGACCTAGTCCCTGGATCAAACCTTGGCAGTTATTCAACTTAAATAAAAAGAGAAACAAAGCCCCAGGCAATGACCCAACCCCAATCAGGTACAGCTGGGGAGAATCTGAAGGCCTACCCCTGGACACCCACTCCATAGTAATGAGAAATACCACCACTATTGTGAACACCATACCACAAAAGTCTTTAGCATTAGTCACCTTCATATACTATCAGATAACACATTGATGACAAGACTGGAGGTGAGTTCACAGATAGGAAAGGGTGAGTGACCCCAGCTCCTACATCTCCCCATAAAAGACCAGGATCTGCAGAAGTGTCTAAACACAGGATAACTGGAACAGTCAGTTCCAGAGTTGCTTTCAAGTAACAGAACCAGTACAATCAATAACTGTGGAGACTCCCATTACCTGATAGGAACTTCCAATTTCATTGTGGGAATAACCACAGACAGTGAGTCCTACTTACTCTGTTGTCAATACCACACCTGCTTGAGCTATCAGAGGGTTCCCACTCTTCCAAGACTTACAGATACAGTGGGTCTCTCAGTTCCAACAAGGTATTCATCATGGCAAATCCCACTAATCAAGCCAAAGAAGATAAAGGGAGACAACACCATAAAGAATAATACAGCACAACAAAGTAATACCCAAAGCACATCAATAGTAGAAGGCTGCTTACCAAGAAGGTCCTCATACAAAAGTGGTAGGCATATCTATCCCTAGGAATGGGAAAATATCAACAGAAACAGAAGAAAAATGAAAAGACAAGGCAAAGCTCATAACTCCATAGTATTAAATTCTTAACATATCAAAGTAGATAAATACAGAACAAAAAGTTCAAAACAATGACTTCTAAAAAATCTCAATTCCAAGAGAACACAAACAATTGAATGAATTAAGAAAGACAAGGCAAGAACTGAATGAATATTTCAATAAAGGGACATTTTTTTGAAAGACCCAAATAGAAATCATGGAAATCAGTAAATCAGATTTTTTTAAAAAACCACCTCAGGTAAAACCTCAACAACAAACTAGATCAATCAGAAGAAAGAATATCAGGGCTTGAAGACAACTCTGCAAATATTACATTCTGATAATAATTTTAAAAAATAAGAGAATAAAATGAATATATGAGTTCTCTGGGAAAACATTAAAAAGATCACACAATCTGCATAATAGGCAGAGTAGAGGGAGAAGAACTACATGATGAAGATGTGTAACGTATTCAATGAAATAAAAGCAAAAAATTCACCAAGTTTTGGGAAAGACATAAACATACAGGTACAGAAGGCATTAAGAACCCCAAGTAGATTTGACCATAATCTCTCTATATTAAAATTAAATTACCAAAAGTACAATGACTATTAAAAGCTTCAAGAGAGGAATGTCAAGTCACATTTACAGGCAAACCTGTCAGAATGACAGATATCTCAGCAGAATTCTAAAACCAAGAGAGAAAGAAATGATGTATTTCAAGTCCTGAACGAAAATAACTGCCAAGTAAAATTATCCAGCCAAGTTATCTCTCAGGATGGAAAAATAGATGTTTGAAGAAAAGGGTAAAAAAAGAAATCTGTGACCACTAAAGGAGTACTAGAAAAGACACCTGAGGAAATCCTACACCTGGAATACATTGATAAACACAATCAAGAGAGCATGGGAAAGAATCAAACAGTGTAAATATAATGTCTAAGATTATAAATATAATATCCAACATTATAAATATCAATATCTAAGATGAATGAGAGGAAGAAATGAAGGAGAAAACTCAACAAAATAAAAGGAAAAATTACAATCCTTTCGAAATTACCCTAAATGTAAATGGTCTTATTTCACCAAATAAAAACACCAACTGACCTGGCAAAGTACTTCATGCCTATGATATCAGTGACTTAGGAGGCTGAGGATCATAAGTCAGGGCTAACCTCAGGAATAGCAAGACACTCAACAATTTAGTGATACCCTGTCTCAAACTAAAAAGGGTTGGGGAAGTAGTTCAGTGGTAAAGCATTCCTGGGTCCAATACCTAGAATCAAAAATTTTAAATTTTATTAAAAGACAAAGATTGGCAAATTAGATTAAAAAGCAAGTCTCAACAATAAGCTGCCTGCAAGAAACTCACTTCACCTGAAAAGACAAACACAGACTGAAAGTGAAAGGATGGAAAATGGTATAAAAAAATTGAACATAAAAGCAAGCAGGAGTAGCTATCCTTATATTTGAAAAAAGAGCCTTTAAAACAAAATCAGTTAGAATGACAAAGAAGGTTATTACATATTGATGAAGGGAATAATCATTATATAAAGAAGATATAATGATTATAAAAATATATGCACCAAACATCAGAGCACCCAACTTTATAAAACAAATACTAACTGCCATAAAGGAAGAGATCAGCATTAACAATAATACTGAATAATTTCAAAATTGCACTCCTACAAATAGATCATGTAGATAAAAACATTAACAAAGAAACACTATAGTCAAACCACACTGTAAATCAAATGGACTTAATAGCTACAGAATATACCATCCAACAGCAGCAGAATACACATTCTTTTCCTCAGCACATAGAAATTTTTTAAAAATAGACTACATATTAGGTCATAATGTTAATATTAACAAATTTTTTAAATGACTTCATTTCTTGCACCTGATCAGGTCACAAGGGATTGGAACTAAAAATTAACAGCAGGAAAATCACCTTTGAATGAATAATAACTTGCTAAAGAACTCAAGGGAGATTTCAAAATTTCTGGTATGAAACAAAAATGGAAACAGATGAAGCTATAAAATGCAGTAAAAGTATGAATAAAATGAAAGTTTGTAGCAGTGAGTACCTACACTTAAGAAAGAGGGATCTCAAATAAATAACAATAATACATCCCAATGTCTAAGAAAAATATGAACAAATCAAACTCAAAATCAGTAGAAGTAAAGAAATTATAAAGAGCAGAAATAAATGAAACAGAAACTTAAAGAATAAAAGGGGTCAATGATATAAAAATTTGGTTCTTTGAAAAGATAAAATTGGAAAATATTTAGCTAAACTAACCACAAGAGAGAGAAGACGCAAGTAAATAAAATTAGAGGTGAAAAGAAGACATTACAACAGGTACAAATGAAATTCAAAAGATCATTGAAGAATATTTTTTAAAACTACATTCCAATAAATTTGAGAATTTAGAAGAAATGGACAAATTTCTGGACACATACGACATAACAAAATTAAACCAAGAGAATATAAAAAACCCAACCTAAATAGGTCCATAGCAAGTAATGAGACTGAAGGAACAATCAAGAGTCTCCCAACAAAGAAAAACCCCCAAATCAATTAATTTGCTGCTAAATATTGCCAGCCTTTTAAAGAAGAACTAACACCACTGAGCCCCAAATTATTCCATATATAGGGAAGAAACCCTTCAAAACTCATCCTACAAAGCCAATATTAACCTGTTTCCAAAACCTGGTAAAGACACACAGAAAACTACATACTAATATCCTTGATGAATACAGATGCAAAAGTCCATAATGAAACATTTGCAAATTGAATCATCACATTAAAAAGATCATATGAGATTGTATGCTATGATCAAATTGATTTCATTCCAGGGAACTAAGGACGGTTCAATATATGCAATGAATAAACAATGAAGCTCATAAACACAATAAAGGATGAAAATCACATGATCATCTCAATAGATGCAGAAAAAGCCTTTAATAAAATTCAACAGTCCTTCATGATAAAACTCCTAAATAAATTAGGTATAGAAGGATAATAAATGCTATATATGACAAACTCATAGTCAACATCATACTGAATGGGGGAAAACTGAAAGCATTTCCTCTTAGATCAGGAATAAGACAATGGGGTCAACTCTCACCACTCTTAGTCAATACAAAACTTGAAATTTTAGCTTGAGCAATAAGTTAAAGGAAAGAAAGAACAAGAATATGAACAGAAAATGAGGAAATAAAATTATTCCTGTTTTCTGATAATGATTACATATTTAGAAATCCATAAAAACTCCACCAAAGACTCTTAAAACCAATAACTGAATTCAGTAAAGCAGCAGGATACAAAATCAACATGCAAAAACCAGTAGCTTTTCTATTCACCAATAATAAACTCATTGAGAAAGAAACTAGGAAAATAATCCCATCCACAATAGCATAAAATGGATGGGTGGGTAGATGGATGGAAGGAAGAAGACAGAAAGACAGGAAAATAAACCTAAGAAGATTACAGAACTCTACACTGAAAATTACAAAACACCACTGGGAATGGTGGTGCATGCTTATAATCCCAGCAACTCAGAAGGCTGGGGTAGGATAATCAGAAGTTTGAGGCTAGCCTCCACAACTTAGCAAGACTCCATCTCAAAATAAAAAATAAAATTAAAGGACTGAGAATGTAGCTCTTGGTAAAGGATCCCTGGCTTCACAAAGGGAGAGGACAAACAGAACAGAATAGAGAACCCAGAAATAAATCCATGCACCTAGAGCCAAGTGATTTTTAAAAAAGGTACTCAAACCATACACTGAGGAAAAGACAGCCTCTTCAACCAATGGTGCCAGGAAAACTGAATACATACATCTAGAAGACTGAAACTAATCCCCTCCAACCCCTGTACAAAAATTAACTCAAAATACATCTAAAAAACTTAATATATGACTGGAACCTTTGAAATTATTAGAAGAAAACATAGGAGAAACACTTCAAGATATTGGCATAAGCTCAAATTTCCTGAATAGGATTCCAGTAGCTCAGGAAACAAAAGTAAGAATTGATTACATTGAATTAAAAGGCAAAGGAAACAACTGAGTGAAGAAACTGCCTATTGAATGGGAAAATGTCTCCCAGCAATTCATCTGACAGATGAACATGTCAAGAACTCAGAATATATAAAGAACTCAAAAAATATGACACCAAAAAAAAAGACTTAATCAACAGATGGGCAAAAGAAATACAAATGCCAATATATGGAAATGCTCAATATCTTTAGCCATAAAGAAAATACAAACCAAAACTACGCTGAGATTCTGTATCACTCTAATCATAATGGTTATTATCAAAAAATAATAACAACAACAAATGCCAGTGAGAATGTGAAGAAAAAGAAAACATTATACACTGTTGGTGAAAATTTAAATTAGTACCACCACTGTGGAAGGTTCAGGTATGGAGGTTCATCAAAAAGCTCAAATTGCAACTATAACCTAGGTGTCCATCAACAGCTGAATGAATAAAGAAACTATGCACAGATGTACAATGGCATATCAGTCACAAGGAAGAATGAAATTATGTCATTTGCAGGAAAATTAATAGAACCGGAGGACAGTGTAACAAGCAAAATAAGAGGATGAAGAAAAACAGGTATAATGTGTTTTTGCTCATGAAGACACTTTATAAACAAACAAACAAATAAATAAGTAAATACAGATGACCTGAAAAAAAGGGGACTATTAGGGAATGGGAAGGGCAACAGAGGAAAGGGAAGAAAAGAGGAGAACAAAGGGGTTCAAAGGGAGGGTAGAAATGATCAAGGCACAATAGATGCATGTACAAAAATGTAAGAGTGAAACCCATTAACTTGTAAAATTAATATGTGTTAATAATATTTTAAAGTTTCAGATTTTTGGAGGATTTTTGATTTTTGTATTAGGAATGCTCAATCTCTACTCTGATACAATTTAACAAAATCTGTGCAAAAGCTGTATTAGAACAACTTCAGAACTCTTATGAAAGAAATCAGAATAAAACTAATTCAATGGAAAGATAATGCAATTTCATTAAAAGCAAGATAATATGAACATGATGCCAGTTCTTCTCAACTTGATCTATAGATTATACATTAACAAAATCAAAACCTGAGCAAGTTATTCTCTAGATATCAAGAACTGACTCTAAAATTTACATGGAGAGACAAAATACCCAAAATGGCCAGGACAATACTGAAGGAGAAGAACAAAGTCATGAACTGACACTACTGGACTCAAAACTTACTAAAAAGTTATAAAGAGCATGGTATCAGCACAAGAATAGACAGAGACTAAAGCCTAAAACTAGACATATGTATGTAATTAAGTGATATTTCACAAAGGAGCAAAGGCAATAAATGAAGAAAAGCCATTGGACCAGTAGAAACGCATGTGCAAAAAAAAAATTAAAGCAAAAGTTGCAAACTTAAAATTCATGCACATTTTGGAAAATCTGTTAATATCACTGAAAAAAGTTTACTTAAAAAACTACATAAAGGGAAAACATTCAGCCTTTGTTTTTGTTCTTTCTGGGGGGGGGAGAGAAGAATAAAAGAACTTTAGACTACATGGAAGGAAATGAGAGGGGGAGGGGGCAGGAGTATGAAAAATGGTGGAATGAGACAGACATCACTACCCTATGGACATGTGTGATAAAATGAATAGTATGAATGTACATCATGCACAATCACAGAAATGAAAAGTTGTACCCCATTTATGTACAATGAATCAAAATGCAGTCTGTAAAAACAAATAAATAAATATATAAATAAATAAAATTAATTAAAATATTAACTTTCTCCCCCTACACACAATTAAAGACTTTAAACTTCAAGAAAAAGGAAAACTACATAAAGAATGTGCCAGTTAATTTTAGAAAGCAATTTCTCAAATTTCTGAAAAACAAAAACAAATGAAGCAGAATCAACTATGCTAGAAACCAGATGTGTAAAATACAGGGCATCCAATAATAAAAAAGAGGAACCAAGAAAAATACAAAGGATACAATATACATAACAAAGATTTTTAAAAACATGTAAAATGACATTTTAAACAAAAAATAACTATTAGGTAAAACTGTATTAAGAGAAGTTAATATTTCTAAGTAAATATAACTGAGCAAAATTCTAAACAGAAAAAAATGTATCAACTTATTTGGACAATAATTCATAATGAAAAAAATAAGTGATAATGGTTTGTGTGCTAAAAATGTTTTATATAAGAAAAAAGACAAGATAATAGCACTGAAAGATTTTAATATACCCCTTACTCTATGACAAACTTAGAACAAAAGTATGTTAATACAATATAAAAACTGCTGCTGTGTTAGGCAACAAAAATTTCAGTAAAGTCCTAGAAAGAATTACACCAACTACAATCACTAATGAGAGAGATAGAGAGGGGGAAGAAATTAGAACTACAAAAGATAAATTTTTTTAAATGGGGGAAATATGCCAAATTGGAAATGTTAAAACATTCTTTTAAGTACTAGTCACAGTAAATGAAAATTTTAATAATCAGCTGTGGGAAGGATGAAATACTTAAGGCAGCCAGTTTTCCCCTGGAAGCATTGCCCAATTCTAAACTACGAATAACCAGATTTTCCCTAAGAAAAGGGTCATTATTGAGAGACACAGAAGATTTTGGTAGACCTACAGAAATAGATAAAATTGGAAGGGACTGAAACACATAGGTGGACCTCCCCTTAATGTTATGGCAAATTTTTGAAGTTAAATAAACAGAAGACAAAATTCTGAAAACACATTATGTTCAACACTAATACAATATATTTGAAAATTTTAATGAAATTAATAATTTCCTAAAATTTACACATTAACAAAGTCTCTATTATCCATTCAGCAGTCTTAGGCTATGGAAACACAGGAGCAAATTTTCTATCACATTATTTGTCTCATCAGAAAGAATGCAACACATAAAATGTAAAACTGGAAAGGATATCAATTAAAATAAGATGATTAAAGTATGATGTTCTATAATATAGAATGTTAACATATGACAAAGGTGTCAATGCAATGGTGTGAAAAAGAAAGCCATTTCAACAAACAGTACTAAAATATCCAGATATCCTCATGGAAGGTGGGGGCGGGGGTCAGGCACAGAGCAGAGAATGAACCTCAATTCCTATCACACACTGTACACACCAACATTAATTTGAGATGAACTATACATAAAAACATAAAGGCTAGATCACAGGCTCTCAAAAACAGGAGAACACATTTCTGACCTTGGGCTAAGCAAGCTAAGATTTCTTAACAGAACACAAAAGAATAGTTACCATGTAAGAAAAATAATTAACAAATTGAACTTCAGTAAATTTAATAATTCCAACTATCAAAAGACTCTGTTGAGGAAATGAAACAGCAAGTTGCACAGATGATGAATTTATTAGAAAAACATACTTACAAAAGACCAATATGCAAGATATGCAAAAACTTCTAAAAAAAATCCAACAGAAATTAAAACTTAAAATAAATAGAAATCTATAATTTATTATACACAATAAATACTAAGGACAGGACAGGAAAATGGCAGAAGTGAGCTGGGCAGCAAGTTCTGATCTCCTCACAACACAGAAAGGAGACAGAAAAGAAAAGCAGAATTGAGTGCACCCTTCAGAGAAAGAGTCTCACAAGTAATCTTCACTGAAAAGAAGAAATCATAACAACACTGATGAATGGGGAGACATAAAAACAATATGAAAAAGCAAGAGAACAAACCATCCCAAACAGCCCATAATGTTTCAACAACAGACTTCACTAACACCACAGTGGAGGAAATATCAGAGAAGGAATGTAGAAAGTTCATAATTAAACTGTTCTATGAGCTAAAAAGACGATGTAAGCAGTGAAATCAGAGAGAAAATACAGGAAGTGAAAGAGCCCTTCAATAAAGAGACAGATTCTGAAAAAAGAACCAAATGGAAATTGATGAAGTAAAAGACTCAATAAACAAAATTAAAAATTCAAAGGAAAGCATCACTAATAGATAAGACCACTTTGAAGATAGATTTTCAGACCTTAAAGACAAAATATACAATCTGAAAATGAAGTAAATCATAAAGAAAAGATGTCAAGAGACCATGAAGAGAATATTGAGAAATCTGGGATAATATTAGAAGGCCAAATTTAAGATTCATTGGGATAGATGAAGGCTCTGAAATACAAACTAAAGGAATGCAAAATCTTTTCAATGAAATAATATCAGAAATTTTTCCAAACCTTAAGAATAAGATGGAAATTCAAATAAAAGAGGCATACAGGATTCCAAATTTACAAAATCACAATAGATTCACTCCAAAACACATTATAATGAAAATGCCTGGCCAAAAGAAAAAGGACAGAATTTTAAAAGCTGCAAGAGAAAAATGACCGGTCACATTTAGAAGTGAACCAATCTGAATTTCAACTGAGTTCTCAACCCACCCTCAAAGTCAGGTGAGATTTGGAATAATACATGCCAAGCTCTGAAAGAAAATGGATGGCAGCCAAGATTACTCTACCCAGCAAAATTAAGCTTCAGAATTGATAATTAAATAAAAACCTTCCATGATTAAAAAAAAAAAGCTAAAAGAATTCATAACCAAAAAGCCTGCACTATAAAATATACTCAATAAAATATTTCATGAAGAAATGAAAAATAAAAATAAAAAGCAGCATAGAAAAGAACTACACTAGAAGAATAGTCAAAAGAGAATCAAGTCCAATTTACACATTAGAAATGAATCACCTCTCAATAATAAAATGGCAGGAAATAAAAATCACCTCTCAATAATAACATTAACTGTAAATGGTCTAAACTCTTCAATCAAAAGACATAGGTTGGCAGATTGGATTAGACCCAAAAATATGCTGTCTTCACCTCATAGGCAAAGAATCCACAGACTAAAGATGAAAAGAGGGAAAAAAACATACCATTTACATGAGATTCCTAAACAAGTAGAGTTTGCTATTCTCATTACCAGATAAAGTGAACATCAAGTCACAATTAATTAGAAGAGACAAAGAAGGTGACTTCTTACTGCTTAAGGGAATCATATAACAACAAACATTTATTCCCCAAACAACGGAGCATCTATGCACATCAAACAAACCCTTCTCAATATTAACAAATTTTATTGTGTCTATTTTCAGATCACAATATAATACTACTGCACGACTTTAACACCTCTCTCACTACTGGATAGATCATCCAAACAAAAACTAAAATTTTACAGAAATAAAAAATAAAATTAATAATATGAACTAACATACATCTATAGAATATTTCATCCATCAATAACTGAATTCACTTCCTTCTCAGTACCACATGGAACATTTTCTAAAATAGACCACATTTTAGGTCACAAAGCAAATCATACAAAAACAAAAAACTAAAAAAAACTAAAAAAAACTAAAAATAACAAGAGATAATAAGTTGCATTCTATCAGATCATAATGGAATGAAGTCAGAAATCAACAATAAGATAAAAAATAAAAACCACTCTAGCATCTGGAGATTAAATAATACACTTTTGAATACTGAATGGACAGCAGAAGGAATCGGGAGAAATTTCTTAAAATGCTTAGAAGTATAATATATTCTATATTCTTAGAGTATAATGATACTATCAAAATCTCTGAGGCAGTAAAAAGGCAGTTCTAAGAGGAAAGTTTATAACCTTGAGCTCATTCATGAAAAGAACAGAAAGATACCAAATAAATAATCTAACATTACATCTTAAGATACTAGAAAAAGAAGAACAAACCAACACCAAAATCAGTAGAAGACAGGAAATAATCAAAAGCAGAGCCAAAGTCAAGGAAATTTGAGATTTAAAAAAAATGCAAAAGATAAACAGTTGATTTTTTTTGAAAGAATGAACAAAACTGAAAAACTCTTAGCCAAACTAACTAAAAGAAAGAGGGGAAGAAACTCAAATTATCAAAATCAGAGATGAAAAAGGAAATATTACCACAGACACTACTGAAATCCAGAGGATCATAAGAAACTATTTTGAAAATTTATACTCTAATAAGCTAAAAAATCTTGAAGATAATAACAAAGTCCTAGACATATGTGACCTACCCAAGTTGAACCAGGATTATATAGAAAACTTAAACAGATCAATTTTAAATACTGAAATTGAAGCAGCTATCAAAAACCTTTCCACAAAGAAAAATCTCAGGTACCAAAAAGAAAAACCTAGTACTAGATGGATTATAAGCCAAGTTCTACCAGATCTTTAAAGAAGAACTAACACCAATCCTCCTCAAATTATTCCATGAAATAGAAAAGATAGTGTATCACAATCAAGTGGGTTTCATCCCAAGGATACAAGGCTACTTCAACATATGGAAATCAATAAATGTAATTCACCTCATAAACAGACTTAAGGACAAGAATCACATGATTTATCTCAATATATGCAGAAAAAGCATTTGACGAAGTATAGCACCTACTCATGTTTAAAACACTAGAAAAAATAAGGATAGAAGGAACTTACCTCAACATTACATATGATACCCAACATTATCTGAATGGAGAAAAACAAAGTATTTTCCTTGGAAAACCAGTACAAGACAAAGATGCCCACTTTCACCACTCCTATTCAACATAGTCTTTGAAATTCTAGCCACAGCAATTGGGCTAGGGAAGGAAATTAAAGGGATACAATAGGAAAAGAAGAGCTCGAATTATCTCTATTTGCTGATGACGTGATTCTATATTTAGAAGAACCAAAAGCAAACAAACAACTCCACCAGAAACTTTAGAACTCATAAATGAATTCAACAGAGTAACAGGATACAAAATTAACACCCATAAATCAATCATGTTCCTATACTCCTCTAATGATGAATCTACTGAAAAAGAAATTAGAAGAACTCTCCCATTCAAAACAACCTTAAAAAAAGAAAAAAAAAACACACTTGGGAATCAATCTAACAAAAAAAGGTGAAGGACCTGTACAATGAACACTATAGAACACTGAAGAAAGAAACTGAAGAAGACCTTAGAAGATTGAAAGACCTCTCATGTTCTTGGATAGGCAGAATTAATAGGCAAAATGGTCATACTCCCAAAAGTGCTATGCAGATTTAATACAATTCCCATCAAAATGCCAATGACATTCTTCACAGAACTAGAAAAGGCAGTTATGAAATTCATTTGGAAAAATAAGAGAACAGAACGGCCAAAGTAATCCTTAATGAAAAAAGCAAAGCAGAAGGTATCACAATACTGGACTTCAAATTATACTACAGAATTCTAGTTTTTAAAAACAAAACAAACAAAAACAGCATGATACTGGCACCAGAGCAAATATGAATACCAGTGGAATAGAAGACACAGATACAAGTCCATATAAATACAGTTATCTAATACTAGACAACGATGCCAAAAACATACATTGAAGAAAAGACAGCCTTTGTAGCAAATGGTGCTGGGAAACCGGAAATCCATAGGTAGTAAATTTCATTCTCTCTCTCACCCTACACAAAACTCAACTCAAAGTGGATCAAAGACCTAGGAATTAGACCAGAAACCCTTAACACAGTAGAAGAAAATGCAGGCCCAACACTAGCATATCAGCTCAGGAACTGACTTCTTTAACAAGACTCCTAAAGTACAAGAAGTAAAATGAAAAAAATCAATAAGTGGGATGGAATCAAATTAAAAAGCATAAAGAGTGAGCCAACAGAATGGGAGAAAATCTTTACCACCTGCTCCTCAGGACATTAATATGAAGGATATACAAAGAATTCAAAAACCTTAACACCAAAAAAATAAACAACCCAAGCAATAAATGAGCAAAGGAACTACACAGACACTTCATAAACGAAGAAATACAAATGGTCGACAAATAAATGGAAAAAATGTTCAGTATCTCTAGCAATTAGAGAAATGCAAATTAAAACTACATTGAGATTTCATCTCACTCCAAGCAGAAGGACCAATTATCAAAAATATAAGTAACAACAAATGTTGCCAAGAATGTTAGTGAAAAGGTACACTTATATTATACATTGTTGGTGGAACTGCAAATTAGTGCAATCACTCAGGGAAAAAGTATGGAGATTCTGCTAAAAAACTAGGAATGAAACCACCATATGACCCAGCTATCCCCCTTCTCAATATGTATCAAAGGATTTAAAATCATCATAATACAGTAACACTGCCACAGTATGTTTATAACAGCACAATTCACAGGAGCTAAGCTATGACACCAAACTAGATATCCACCAACAGATGAATGGATAAAGAAAAATGTGGTATACATACACAATGGAGTATATATAACTCAGCCACACAGAAGAATGACTTTATGGCATTTGCCAGTAAATGGGTGAACCTGGAGACTAACATGCTAAATGAAATAAGCCAGTCCCCAAACATCAAAGGTCGGATATTTTCTCTGATATGTGGAAGCTAATCCAAAACAGGGGTGAGAGGGGTTGTAAAAAAAAAAAAGATCAGTGGAGTTGACAAAGGGGAATGAAGGGTAGGGAGGAGGAATGAGATGGGGAAAGACAGTGGAATGAATATGACCTCACTTTTCTATGTACATATATGAATATAGCACAGTGAATCTCACCACCATGTATATCCACAAGACACTAATTTAAAAGAACAAAAAACTATAAATAAATAGCAAGAAGATCAGTAGAGAGAAAGGAACAGGAAAGGGAGGGAGGGAAAAAAAGGGAAGTACTAGGGACTTCCCTTCCTAGAGACTGAATTAGAACAAATTATATTCCATGCTTTTATAATAATGTCAAATGAATCATTTTATCATGTATAATTAAAAAGAACCAATAAAAAATAAATACTTCAGACAATAAAATTCAAGTTTTTATATATTTATGTATTTTCTAAATAAAATGTTGCTGGGAATAAAAATCAGACATGAAACTCATCAAAGATTTGAGACCTTGCTGAGAACTAGAAAGAGGTAGTCACAAAATCTAAGGACAGTTTCAAACACAGTTCAAAGGTCTTAAAATAAAGTATCATGTATGGAGTACATACATGATGAAAACACCAACAGACCTTCTACTGAGTGAGAAAAAAAAACACCAATAGACATTTGAGTGAGTGAAAGAGAAAGTCATAAAAATTAAGCAGCAAGGTATATAAAAACTAGATCATACAGGTTACTATACATAAGATAAATACTTTAAATCCAAAAGAATCTATGATATAGGTACAAAAATCCAAAATATCGGTAAAATTAAGTTTAGACATAAATGTAGTAGTCACATGTGGTTATTTAAATTTAATTTACATTAAACAAAATGAAAAATCCAGTTCCTTAGTTGAACTAGTTACAATTCAAGTACTCAACTACTAAATGTGGCATGATAATAGCAGACTCTAGAACATTCAACTGAACAGAAAATACTCATATCATCAATATGTCAACAAAAGAAACCATATTAAAAACTGAAAACTTGTTATGTTTTCTTAAAACATGTTAGTAATAACTGAAAAGAAGTAACCTTAAAAATTATTTACAAAATGCCAAAATTCATGACAGATGAAAATACTTATAAGGAATTCTATCAGTTATCATCAGAGCAAACATTGAAGGATACATGAGAGTTGAGAATATACTGTGACAACAAATACAATATCCCAGTTAGTTGGCTATCTATTGTTCAGAAGCAAGCTAAGGATCCTACCCACACTGAAGAGAAGGGGTTTATACGGTAATCCTAAATTCTGCCTACCATGAGTGGAGGTAGATTGTAGCAAACTTGTAGTATATTTGACAACATAGATCAGAACTCAAATTCCATATTTTAAATTTATCCTAAAGAAATACTCATGAACTTTCACTAAGTTATCTACACAAATATTCACTGTAACAAAAAAATTCAATAACATCCCTATTTATTTATTTATTTTTAAATAAAAAGCCTCTTTCCAACTCAATGCATATGCATTTGCTTGCAACACATAAATTTTTTTTTTCTCATGCATGTAAATTGTACCTGTGTTTTGTGACTGCAACCAGTTTGCTATACAGTAGTGTTAGCATTTCTCCCATTGCAAAGCAGTGTCCTCTGCTGGTCTTCTATTGTAATAGTTCACTACTGCTTTCCAGTAACTATTAGCTATAAAAATTCGCTTTAATTATGATCACTGTCTTTAAAAAGTTGCCTCTGCACATAACACTTATGGTTGTCATATTCCATGTATTCATATAAACTGTTTAAAAATGTCCCACTATCTTATGCCATCTCCTACACCCAGCTGGCATGTTCAACCGAGAAGGGAAAACTTATGGCCAGTGGTAGAAAACAAAAAAATCAACATGGATCTCAGCCTCCACCATACCTGGTTATTAGAACCAATTTAATAACCTAGCATATGAGGAAACAGTTTCTTCCTCAATTATTTCATAGCCCACATTTTTAAATCTCTAAAGCAGGACATATCTTACAATAAAGGATATATCATGATTTAATTGGCAGAGGTTTCTCTTTCCAGTGATACATAAAATAAGGCCTGATCTTCTGATTGCTGGTATCTTATTTGGTTTAAAAAAAAAAAAAAAGATAAAGAAAACCTGGATCTCTGTAAACAACAGAGTTTTCTGATAATCTTCATGAACTGCATTATTTAAAAGCTGCAGATCCAATTATTCACTAGAATAGAATCTATGATTTACAGATTGTTCTCATGTACTTGTCTTCAGAAACTTAAGTCTTAGGTAAGTTGCTTGAACCAAAATGATTTCTAAAAGAATTTTTATGAATAAACAAAAAATATACCAAATTAGTTAGATTGCATGATTATGCTACATATCAGAGGTCATCAATCTAATATTCTATGACTAAATATTCTATAATACATTTAAAGTAATACTGTAAGTACAAAAGTGCATAAAATAAAGAGCTGCAAATAAATATTCCTAGATATTTATAAATTACTTTAAAATTTTATTGAAATCCTTTAATGACAACACACCTTAAAAGTTTAGATATAAATGTAAATTGTGTCATCCAATATAGTAGTCACATGTGGTTATTTAAATTTAATTTACATTAAACAAAATGAAAAATCCAGTTCCTTAGTTGAACTGGTCACAATTCAAGTACTCAACTACTATATGTGGCATGATAATAGCAGACTCTAGAACATTCAGGTTTCTATCATTTTCCCTTTAGTAAGATTGGCTCTGATTGGAGTATTAAAAAATACTAGATGTGGGCTGGTGATATAGCTCAGTTGGTAGAGAGCTTTCCCTGCAAGCACAAGGCCCTGGATTCAATCCCCAGCACTGCATAAATAAATAAATAAATAAATGAATGAATGAATGAATGAATGAATATACACGAGATGTGTTCAACAACCAACAAATATAATCCAAATAAAAAACAAGTCCTTGATTTTTCTTATCCACTCTAAAAGTTTATGTTTTTTCTCGACCATGTCTCAAAGTCACATCACCTATTAAGAAGGAGGCAGTGGGTACGATAATGCATACTTCAGGTTTTAGGCAAGTCTGGGGCCTTCAAATACATACTCTCCCAGCAATATGGTGAAAGTAGTAGTGAATTCCTTAATTTACAAAATTAAAATGTACTATACAAAAAAAGAATTACTTTTAGGGCTGGGGATATAGCTCAGTTGGGAGACTGCTTGCCCTGCATGCATAAGCCATGGGTTTAATTCCCAGCACCAAAAAAAAAAAAAAAAAAAAAAAAAATTACTTTTAACTTTATGTGCTAGAACTAGGTACCCTCCATCATTTCAACAAAAATCAATAGGGGGTTGATTTGATTTTTACAAAACTGGAAAGGGCAGAACCTATTACTTAACTATAGCATTTTATTTTAAAATTTTAGTAAATCTGAGAGGTTGGTTAGACATTAAAGCCAAAGTATCTCCTGTTTTCAAGAGTTTCTCACTTCTGAAAAAGTGTACAGCTGAAGTGAATACAGTAATGTGATGTCAATCATGAGCCTTTGTTAACTTGCAGAAATTCACAATTGTAATTTACAAAACAATGAACTGATCCAATTGTTGAAGCAAAGTAAATTTTTCTCACTTTTTGCCAATATTTTTTCTTCCGAATCTCCCAATAGGTATCTCCTGAATGTGAACTGTAAAATAATTATAATTTACTATATTTAGCAAAAAAAAAGATACAGAAAATTCTCCATGTTATGATTATTTACCACAGAAATGTTTAAAATATATTTGGCACAGGATATAATGATTTCTTCATGTTCAATGAGCAAAATTACAATTTCAAAAGAAGTTTTCTGGTATGATAAATCTTTAGGCTCACTATACAAAAGCACTTAAGAATTTTATTATTTCTATCATTTTCTTAAATTCATCTCTAAAATGATAAATGAATGAGACTGAAAGGATACATCAGGCCATATTGAAAATTAATAATAAATAACAGAAAATTAATAATAAATAACATGTTAATAGAATAGATAATGTAAAAATGAAAACCACAAATAGGAGAATATATAATTACCATCATTTTATCTTATAGTCATCTGCCCTCAAATAAAAATGCAATCTGATCAATATCTGTAATTATGCAAAAACTTAGGCATATCATTGAAACCTCTATGTGTGAACAAAAGATCTTCACATTTAAGCAACTAATCTGTCTTCTCTTCAGTCACAGTTGCATTAACAACCCCTCAAAGGTTCTTTTTTTATTATAATACAAAATTGATAAACAGAAAATTTATATAAAAATAACACCCTTATGGCTAGATTTTTCTTTGTGAACTAATAGTCTTGGATAAACACTGCAAATTTAAGAACTGCAAATTTTTATTTAATGATAAAATAAAGAAAAGCAGGGCAATACCTAGGGTGAAAAATGAGTGTGAGATTAAATACATAAACACACAGAAAGCCTAAGTCTCTAGCCTTACACAGTATGCAAGTAATAGATGAACATTTATAAAACTGTTTTTAAACCAGATTTGTATATGCCCTTGGTAAATTAAATGCATTTAATAGCTTTTGTAACTTTCATTTAATCCTTTCAACAGTTACTAGGAAAGGGAATCTTAACACATGCTACTCTCTCACTGTATACAGCAAACATTCTACTGTTGAAACAGCAATAAACAATAAACAAATTATCAAAATATTTTCTACAGAATTTTTCTAGTTTAACTGGATATGAGAAAGTAAATGACCCCAAGCAGAGAAAAGTTTTACACTAAGTTTTACCCTATTTGTAAAAGATTCAGTTCTTTTTCTTTTTTCTTAAACTTATTTTTATTTTATCATGTGAAATGGAGGAAGGACAACACAGGTTTATTTTTCTAATTAAGAATAATTCCCTAAAATCATTCAAGATTAATTCTTTTTTTTTTTCTTTTTTTTTTTTTTTATTTTTTGATTGATTGAACACAAATGGAGTACAGCTATTGTTTCACTGGTTGTACACAAAGTCGAGTCACACCATCTGTGCGTTCATGCATGTACACAGGGCAATGGTATCTGTCACACATTCTGTTATTAATTTTACCCAAGATTAATTCTTTATGTATGCTTTTTTTCTTTCATTTTCTTTGTTCCCCTTGTATATTCTTTGATGGGATGGTAAATAACACAAGTGACTTACCATAAAGGAAAAGTACAGAGTTCAGACAGACAATCAGGAATGAAGAAAGAACTTACTATTCAAAAGAAACAGAACTTTATAAGTGAAATATAATCCAAGATCAGTCTTAGTCACAGTAAAGTAAAAATAAGGAGTACATCAAAGAAGAGGATGAATTATTACTTTTGTCAAAAAGAAAAATAAATAAGCAATTAGATGAGAAATAAGACAAGTCAATCTTATTGCTGTGTAAATGTATACTATTTTAGAGTGGTCTTTCCATCTACCTTATACATAGATAACTACTATGTTATGAAAATAAGAAAGGGGGAAGAACTATAAAATGTAAAAGGCAGCTTCTTTGACTAAGTAAGCAATAATAGAGCATTTCAGTTTAAAATACTATCTTTGCCAGACACAGTGACAAATGCCTGTAATCCCCACTTGGGACACTATGGCAGGAGGATCCCAAGTTCCAAGTCATCTCAGCAACTTGGGCAGACCCTGTCTCAAAATAAAAAATAAAAAGGGGATAGGAGAAGGGGTATGGTGGCACATGCCTATAATCCCAGCAGCTCCAGAGACTGAGGCAGGAGAATCATGAGTTCAAAGCCAGCCTCAGCAAAAGCAAAGCACTAAGCAATTCAGTGAGACCCTGTCTCTAAATAAAATATAAAATTGGGCTGGGGCACATGTGGCTCAGTGGTCCAGTGCCCCTGAATTCAAACCCCAGTACCTGGCCTCCCCGCTCCTCCAAAAAAGGGAGAGGGATAGGAACATAGCTTAATGGAAAAACATTCCTCATTTCAATCCCAGTACAATCAATCAATCAATCAATAATCTGCTTAACAACTCTGATAGAAACATTTGAAAATATCTAGTAAAATGCCTATGAAAAATACAGGATAAAAACTTTTAACCTCAAATCAGAACAAAAAGTCAATATACTACCAGACCCTCAAGGCTGTTAGATTCGCACCAAAAAGCTTCCTCTAAATAGTTTTCAAAACGTGCCTATGAACCAGTATGTGAGGTCAAAACTACTACAAACTATTCATAATACTACCACAAAATACTACCACAAAACAATTTGCCCTTTAAGTCCCAGTCTTTTTTTAATGTACAATGCAGCTTTTCAGAGGTTACGTAACATATGACAGTGTAATAGTCTAAATGAAAAAGAACACGAAAAATCCATGTCTTTCAATTAAACCAGACAGTATTTAATTTTCAAAAAAAAATTAAAACAAAGCCATTCTTTGTACTAAGTTATTTTCTGCTTTTAATATATAATTGCTTTTCATAAAAATTATTATTTCTATCAATAAAGTATACTTTTGTTTTTTAATGGATAAATACATATTCCAAGTTTTAAATTCTATGGTAAATATCATTAGGTGTAACCCATACAAACAAAAGTTCTCGCTGCTTTAAGAACAACAACAAAGAGGAGATGTAAAGGTTCAAGAAAAAAGATGGTGTAATAAGTGAATAAGATTATTATGACAAAATATCTGGAAAAATTTCAAGAGGAAAAATCACCACAAAAATGAAGGCACAAAGGAAAAAATATAATTTTTAGAAATAAAGGTCATACAAAATGAAATACAACAAAGAAAAAAAGTTTAAAAGAATCAGAGAATCAGCTAGAGTATTACTTCTCAAAAGCAGGGTATATGGAACAGCAGCATCAGATCCACTGGAAAACCTGACAGAAATCACCAAAACTTACAAAATAAGGAAATCTGAAGGTGGAACCTGGCAATCTATTTCAACAAGTCCTCCAGATAATTCTGCTGCACACTAAAGTTTCACAATTACTGCTTAAGAAGATAGAAAAGGCGACAATAAAGTAAGATTGTCCAAAGAGGAAAACCAAGCAATGTAACATCACAAATATTTAAAAATAAAAGTCATCTACAGATTACCAGGGAATTGCAAATGCCAGGAAAAAAAATCTGATCTGACACAATCAATCCCAAAACATATCTAGTAAATTACTGAACTTTAAAGATAAATAATATTTTGAGCAAAGAAAGTGGAGAAAGGGTTAATAATTAAATGTTAACAATACAAAAAGTCAAATAGCATCATGTTGTTTCACAGCATCATTAAATGCTAGATGACTGTTAACAATACTTTCAGGTTAAATATGAGTCAAAGATTTTATATTTATCAAATGAACCTTCAAAAGTAAGGGTTATCACATAAATACAGTTATCTCATACTAGACAAAGGTGCAAAAAATATACAATGGAGAAAAGATAGCCTCTTCAACAAATGGTGCTGGGAAAACTGGAAATCCATATGCAGCAAAATGAAATTAAACCCCTATCTCTCACCCTGTACAACACTCAACTCAAAATGGATCAAGGACCCAGGAATTAGACCAGAGACCCTGTACCAAATAGAAGAAAGTGTAGGCCAAATCTTCATTGTGTCAGCTTAGGACCAGACTTCCTTAACAAGACTCCCAAAGCACAAGAAATAAAAGCAAGAATCAATAAATGGGATGGATTCAAACTAAAAAGCTTTTTCTCAGCAAAGGAAATGATAAAGTGAAGAGAGCCTACCGAGTGGGAGAAAATCTTTAGCACACACACTTCAGATAGAGCACTCATCTACAGAATTTATAAAAAACTTGAAAAACTTTACACCAAGAATACAAATAATCCAATCAATAAATGAGCTAAGGAAATGAGCAGACACTTCACAGACGAAGATATACAATCAACAAATATATGAAAAAATGTTCAATACCTCTAGTAATTAGAGAAATGCAAATCAAAACTACCCTAAGATTTCATCTCACTCCAATTAGAATGGCTAGTATCAAGAATACAAGCAACAATAGGTATTGGTGTGGATGTAGGGGGAAAGGTACACTCATACATTGCTGGTAGAGTTGCACACTGGCGCAGCCACTCTGGAAAGCAGTATGAAGATTCCTCAGAAAACTTCGAATGGAACCACTATTTGACCCAGCTATCCCACTCCTCAGTTTACACCCAAAGGACTTAAAATCAGCATACTACTGTGAGGTAGTCACATCTGTTTATAGCACTCAACTCACAATAGCTAGATTGTACAACCAACCTAGATGTCCTTCAGTAGATGAATGGATAAAGAAACTGTGCTGTATACATACACAATGGAATATTAATCAGCCATAAAGACGAATAAAATTATGACATTTGCAGGTAAATGGACAGATGGAGCTGGAGAATATCATGCTAAGCGAAATAAGCCAATCCTCAAACATCAAAAGTCAACTGTTTCCTCTGATAAGTGGATCCTGATACATGACAGTGGGGGCGGAGGGTGAGGGAAGAATGGAAAAATGTTGAATTGTGTATAGGAAAATGAGGGAGGGGAGGGAGAAACGGGAGGGAAAGATGGTGGAATGAGACAAATATCATTACCCTATGTACATGTATGATTACACCAATGGTGTGACTCTACATTGTGTACAACCAGAGAAAAGAAAAGTTGTACTCCATTTGTGCACAATGAGTTAAAATGCATTCTGCTGTCATGTATAACTAAATGGAACAACCAATTTTAAAAAAAGGTTACAACATTTTCAAACATGCAATAACTTAGCAACTAGTGTTCTCACAAAGTGCTGTTGAAATGATCATTAAGAGACAAACTTTAGGTGTGTAAGAAATGACTAAAGAAACTGGGGAAAGAACTATTATTTATAAAGCAGTAAAGACTATAAACTAAAACAAATGTGGAGATTAGAGTGAACAAACAGAAGATAAATATATACCCTGATAATAGTATAAGTTGAAAAAAGAGGGTTGGGACTCCAACTTCATAATTTAATGCTAACAAATCTAGTAGAGTATAAGCATTATTTAACAGGAGCAATACTATTCATTAAAATCTAGTAGCAGGAAAGTAGAATAAAGGAAGACAAATGTGCAACTTTAATTATTCTTAGGAATTTAATAGGTAATGTCTAAAGAAATGCAGATCTAAAGGTATAGCCAGGAAGCTAAGCACTAAAACAAAAATAGAGACCACTCAAATACCAATGAAATAGTAAACATATGCATCCAAATATATATTAAAACAAGAATGCCCTATGGGTTACCCATAAAAATAGAAGCTATAAGACAATGACAGCACTGATATTCAACATATCCATCATATGGACAATTAACACTGTAATTATCACTTTAAAAATTAATAGTTACACAGATGGTCATACAAGAACTTTTACATAAAAACTTTTGAAGCAGAATGATCAATAATCAGCAAAAACAGCCCAAATATACATCAACTAAAGAATAAATTTTTAGAAATGTTGCATATCCATACAATGAAATATTATTCAGTTATAATAAGTAATGATGAATATTGCAACAAGGAAGAACCATAAAAATATAAGGCTGTGTGAAAAAAGTAGTCACTCATATACTCTCATATGAGGACAATAAAATTAAATTTTTAAATTAATAATAAAAAAGGCTCCTCCCCTAGAAATTTTAAAAATTTTTTAACAAGCTTGGGGTGACGGGGAAAATTTTGAAGTTTTTCTTTTTTTTTTTTTTTTTGTTTTTTTTTGGTACTGGGGATTGAACCCAGGGGCACTCCACCACTGAGCCACATCCCCAGCCCCTATTTTGTATTTTATTTAGAGACAGGGTCTCACTGAGTTGCTTAGCACCTTGACCTTGCTCAGGCTGGCTTTGAACTCGCGATCCTCCTGCTTCAGCCTCCCAAGTGCTGGGATTACAGGCGTGCGCCACCACGCCCGGCTGAAGTATTCTTAAAAGTATGACAAAGAAACTATCAAATATTAAACCCTAGGTAAAAGCTTCTTTGCCAGAGGAGAAAAAAATTAAACAGCTACCTTTATTTTTTAAAATCACGGCAGAGAAAAGAACCACAAAAACAGAAGAAATGTAATGTTGTGTAATCAATTATTTTCTTAAACCTTATGCAAATAATTTAAAAACACAAATGAAAGAGACAATTTATTAAGAAATCTTAAATTACCAAAACAGACTCTGGAAGGGCAGTGGTTTTTACTAGTTTTTAAATTAAAATCCTACCAGAATGAAACTTCCTTGGATGCCATGTATAATTTTAATGTAAAAGTACTGGGAAGGGGCTGGAGTTGCCTGGCATGTATGAGGCCTTGGGTTAGATACTCAGCACCACAAATAAATAAATAAAATAAAAGATCCATTGGCAACTAAAAAAAATTTTTTTAAAATACTGGTAATATAGTATTCTGCTTATTTTCTTCAAAGCTCAACTATGCTTTTTTATTATGTGTTAAAAATAATATAAAGATACTAAAAGGAAAAGATACATAATAAAAAGATACTAAAAGGAAAAAGTGGGACACAGATCGTTTCTACTGTAAAGACAAAAAACTGATTCTGCAAAATGACAAATGTCACAAAAGGTGCATCATTCCTTGAGGCTTCTTAGGAAAGGTCAACTAGACTTCTTTTCAATGCCAAATACAACACTCATCCTTTCTAAAACTTTAAATGTTTATCTGTTCACAAGAATAGGACCACATGATATGTATGCTCAAAACGCATCTATGTTCTGATAAGGAAAGTGGATCTTTATGATAATAAATTAACATATTTCAAACAATTAAAACCATCAGAGTATGAAGAAACAATAAATATTTTATATAAAAATAATAAAAAGAGGGCTGGGATTGTAGCTCAGTAGTAGAGTGCCTGCCTAGCATTGCATGAGGCACTGGGTTTGATCCTCAGCACCACATACAAAATTAAATAAAATAAAGTTTAAAAAAATAATAATAATAATAAAAAGAAAAGGGAGAGAGAGGAGAAATTAAGAAGATAATTCAATGAATCACAAACAGCCTAACACACCAGAGGAACAGAGAACATGCTATATGAAATTTGTATACAGATAAGTAGGAATCCCACAAAAGCACTAGTAAGAAATGGAGAATGTTTTAGGCAGTAATTAGTCAATATGCATTATATGCATCATATCTTAACTGCAAAAACTCTAAGGTACATTTGCTTTTAAATGTTAAGATGTGGTAAATATTCTAGTAAACACAAACTATTCAGTAATAATAACAGTAGTAGGAGTATCTATTTAAAATAATAACGTAAGAGAAGGAAAGAGAAAAAAAGGAGAATAAACAGGAAAATGGACAGATTAAGCATAAACAGAAGTAGTGTATTCATGTGGGATCTCAAGGGATGAAGAGAACAATAAAAGAAACTGCAAGATGATAGACTATGGAAACAGAAGACAATTCCCTGATGTAACAAGAGAAAATATAGCATCTAAATTGATCTATAAACAAATTCCTTACAATACCATAAAATTAAAGAAAAAATCAGAGATAAAAAGCTTCCTGAGCAAGGCAGAAAATCCTAGAAGATGTAAGAAATACATTACCAAATTTGACTACATAAAAATTGAACTTGGCATTTATGGAAAACACTACACATAAATGACTAAAAGAAAGTATTTATAAATCCACACAACAAAAATAACAATAATTAGTTCACATTTATTGGGAGCTTTTCTACACATCAGATACTCTTCTAAGGGATTTACATGCAGTGCCTCAATAAATTTATATAACAAACCCATAATTTATAACCTCAAATTACAGATGAGTAAACTTTGGCAGAAACTTTAAGTGTCTTAGAAAAGAACCCAAAGCCAGTAAGAAACAGAGGAAGGCAATACTCCAGTCTCCTGCTCTAGAACTGATGTTCACATCTACCTCAGAATACCTCTACATTGCCTGCAGGCCAGGAAGGAAAGGACAGTGGACAGTAGGCAGAGGAAACAAGTTCTCTCATCTGCTAGAGTGGGAATGGCCTTCTTTGGAAAGCAAACTAGTAGTAGTTACTAACTCTGTCTATAATCTTTATATCAAAATTTCTATTTCAACATACCCTCAGAAAATACCCATTCATATAAGCAAACAATGAAACACTATTGTTAACAGCAAAAGAGTAGAAGCAATCTAGAAGTGTGTGTATATGAGTGTGCACGTAAATATTTATATATTTATGTATACTATATATTGAAGTACACACACACATGCACCCAGTCTTCATTTTTTCACGTCAAGAATTTATGATTTCTTATTCTATACACTGCAGACAAATTTTTTAAAAATCACAATCTCTGCCAGGCGTGGTGGCGCATGCCTGTAATCCAAGCTGAGGAGGAGGCAGGAGGATCTCGAGTTCAAAGCCAGCCTCAGCAACTTAACGAGGCCCTAAGCAACTCAGTGAGACCCTGTCTCTAAATAAAATACAAAACAGGGCTGCGGATGTGGCTCAGTGGCTGAGTGTCCCTGAGTTCAATCCCTGGTTCCAAAAAAAAATAAAAATAATAAAAAATAAATAAAAATCACAATCTCCAAGTGACTGGGCCTGAATTAAAGAGAAATTTTTTCCAATTTGAATCCCAACAACTAATTCGTCAACATAAGGCAAACACACACACAACACACACACAATCTGTGTGTAAAATACATTTTTTAAAGACAAGAATACATAACAAACAATGTCTTCCTTCAGAAGGAATAGGATTATACCTAAGAAATGGTTTTCACTCTAAATGATTCTAAGTTGTTTACAGTTTTTTTAGAAAACATAATATAGACCAACCAAGCATGGTGGCACATGCCTACAATACCAGCAACTCAGGAAGTTAAGGCAGGAGGACCCCAAGTGGCCAAACTCAGACCCAATGTCAAAATAAAAATAAAAAGGACTGGGGATATAGCTCAGAGGTAAAGTGCCCCTGCAATCCTCAGTACGGAGGTGGGGGGGCAGGACACACGACACAAGGGGGGACCATAATCTGTACCAGTGGCCATTAATCAGAACCTATTATAAGAATCAGGAAAACAACCTAATTTAGGTTTCTACCACTGAGAATATTACTAAAGAGGTCTGAGAATCATTAAAGTTTGGTCAAAACATCAATTCAAGTATATATCAATCAAGTAATTTCTGGTAAAGTTAAGACAACAGGCAACAAAATGTCATTCATATTCCTCTCATAAAATGTATTACAATACATGAGTTAGAAAACAAAAACAACTTTACCTTCCTTGAAGTATATATGTCAAAAAATGGCTTATTTCTGACACTAAATGGTTCCTGCGTCTTGTCAATGAGCCCAGTCTTCATTTTTTCATGTCGAGGATTTATAATTTCTCGTTCTATACACTGCAGACGAATATTAAAATCACAATCTCCAACTGGCTGGGCCTGAATTTAAAAGACAATTTTTTAAATTTGAACCTCAGCAACCATTTAATCAACATAATTATCAAGGCTACACAATGAATACAATAGTCTATGTAAACAGAATCCTGTAGAGTTGTCCGATGCACAGCCTATACAACCACCCATGCAAGTCTGGATAATTAGTCTGAATAATGAAAGAAATATATCTTTACATACACATAGTTATTTGAAAATTATAACTGCATAAAACAGTATGAGAAAGTGCCATAAAAGTGCCATACTCTAAGTTGATCTAAAAAAGTCTCACATCTCAATTTAAGCATTATTTTACTCACTAGTCATATTTATTACTTACATAATTCAGTAAAACACCTGTATAAATATTAAAATCCACATAATTCAGGAGAGCATGAGTAAAAGGCACATCAAAATAGCAGAATCATCTATGCTTTTTTGTTGTCTACTTCTAATATTTTACAGTATTAACAATTTAGTAGATGAATACATCCTCTGAAAATACAAAATAAGTTTACATAATATGTTCAAAGTTACAGTTATAAAAATATAGCTTTCTTCTCTTCTCTCCCAATAAACTTTTCCTTTCTTGTCTTTAAAGCATATATGTTTGAACCATGAAATACAAACTGCATGTACACTTTGTTTGAGTTGAGAGTGTGGACTTGCCTTATCCATACATACATAGGAAGACAGGTATAATGCATCCTCCAGTTGACAGTAATCCTCTAGATTAGAAGGCATCATCTCAATGGCATTTCAACTACTCTTCTTTACTTTGCTACTGCTAACTTTTTCATGCATTTTGCCCTCATCATTTCTCTTATTCCTCTCCTCCAATCTTTATTATCTAACCTAACATTTATCCAGCCTAATTAGGAACAGCAGCACTTGCCTCAGGGATGAACATTAGATATACCTGGGGTATGTGCTTTTCTCAGCTTTGGAAGGATGATAACTTTGTTAACCCAAAAGAATAAGGAGTAAGACAAGACAACAAGAGCTAGGATTTAGGTAAAATGTGTCCTCTTTACAAGGTATACAACTGTTTGTAAAGGATATTTATTGAGGAAATGCTAGTAAAGAACCACACAGTCCATGTGTGACCTCTTCTATGCAACCCATATCATCAACAAGGCTGAAAAACTCAAATGTTAGGCTTGTTTTTTTTAGGTCGAGTAGAGGAATTCAGACACCTACAAAATTAAAAGTGGAACAGGCAAGGTTTTTTTTTTTTTCTTTTGTTTTTTTTTTTAAGTCTAACAACTGTTCAAATATATGTAGGTAGTCTAAATTCCCCTCAAGGTGCTTTCCAACTTAAAATATACATCAATTCACCAAAAAAACAACAACAACAACAACAAAAAACTGAAAGCAAGTTCACCTTCAAGTCCACTGTGCGTAGAATCATTATGAATAGACTAGGGAAAACATTCAATAACTACTGACTATCTGGCCTCCCTGTTTTCTGTTCTTCCTCACTTCAAAACGCTACCCATGTTATCAATGAAGTTCTCCTTCAAAATGATAACAATATAATCATTTCATTACCTTAATCAGTATCCGATTAATGAAAAACTAAGTTAAAATGCCTTACTCAAATAAGCTTAAAAATTTGTATATGGGTAGAACTGTATAATATATGTTATAAAGTAAAAAAAATTAAATAAAATAAAAATAAATAGTTCTCCTATATTCTTCCCAAATTCCAATAAACAACTTATGGAAATGGACTTCTTTGGAAGCAAGTGCACTAAAATATAAATTCTCTAAAAGCAAGAAATCATGTATTTTTCATTTCTATGTACCCAATACCTACAGTACTTGACATATAAAAATGATCAATGAAATTCATCCTAGATAAAATAATAAACTAAGGTACTGAAAGGATTTTAACTAAGATTTGGGGCCTCTAGCCACCATAATTATAAGCCAAATAAATGTTATCACTTTATAAATACCAAGGCTCAGATATTTTGTTACACCACTGCAAAATGGATAAATCAATGAAAGTAAATAATTCCTACACATTAAGAAAAAAAGATAGACAACCAAATAGAAAAATGAAAATATAAGTTTAAAATTAAACCACAAAAGAAAAATGCAATCAATATAAATATGAAATACATTCAACTTCATCAGTAAAAGCAAAAAAAAAAATTAAAACAGGATTAAATAACACATCACTAATATTCAACTGCTAAAACTTAACTGTTTAATAAAACTATAGTAAATTAGTATAACTACTTCTGAGAAGAATATAGAAAAACAGTTAATGAAATTAATATTGAGAATTTAATCAAAAATGCCATGATATAGTAATGAGAGACTAGACTTTTAAAAATACTTCACATGAAAAAAATAAAAACTTCCCAGGTGAATATATCCCAAAAATGAGAACGATTACCCTAGAGAAATGTTCACACGTGTACAAGGAAAAACATAGAAAACTTAGATACTTTTAATTCCAGAATTCTTAAATGTTTTCAGTTTGGCTTAAATAATAAATTATTATACAATTTGAATAATATACATGTAGAGGAATGATTATACCTTTTCATAGATGTACACTTGAGGTTTTCACATTTATAGAAGTTGTCTTGTACTGACATTTATTTAGACATTTATATCTTAATTAAACATGAACAGGAAAAGATTTTTGGGTAATCTAAAATTGTAGTGAATGGGTAGAAATTTAATTTCTAATATTTTATATCTATTTTGTATTTCACATTGGGAAATTCTGCACTGTATTTTTGTTTCTTGCTTGTATTCATGAATAACATATTTGTATCTATAAGTAACATATTCAAACCCATAGCTTCATTTTCATTTCTTTTAAGTGAAAGAAATAAAGCTTGAGGGCATTTTCTTAATCAAACACAGGATAACTAAAATCAAAAAACATTCATTTTACAGAAGAATGTATTATTCTTTCAGAATTAAACTGTTTTTCTTAACTCAGTTGAAGTTAAAGAAATCTAAAGGCAAACATATATGAAATATATTAGGCAAAAAGAAAAAGTAGATATAGACATGTTCAACAAGTAATCTGAGTCACAAGTTTTCTTTACTACTATCTCTGAGACAGTAACAAATACTTTATATTATTAAAAATATATCTACTGGGCTGGGGATATGGCTCAGTGGTAGAATGCTTGTCTCATATGTGTAAGACCTTGGGTCTAATCTCCAAAACCACCAAATAAATACAGAAATGAAATTAAAATGTATACATTATTTCAGTGATAATTTTTATTCTATAATATAAATTTTATAAATTATGTATGGTACTTACATTGAATTTAATTATGTCATATATCAAATATCTAGGAACAGCCTGTCCATTTACTCTGTCGATAATCATTTCCTTGAAAGAGAAAAGAAGATAAACGTTTTCATACTTTAATAGCAATTTATTTGACTGAAATATAGAACATAAAGCACATAAATCACAAGTATACAACTTGATGAAATTTCATAGTGAAAAAAACTATACCCAAATCAAGTCTTAAATAGCACTCTGAAAATCTTCATTATGC
Source organism: Glaucomys volans (assembly GCA_020662805.1). Classification (NCBI taxonomy): domain Eukaryota; kingdom Metazoa; phylum Chordata; class Mammalia; order Rodentia; family Sciuridae; genus Glaucomys; species Glaucomys volans. The sequence goes on along the minus strand of JAJEJO010000383.1, from coordinate 868,224 downwards.
ATTCATTATATATTGAAATAAAATCATATGACAGTATCTCATTTTTTATATTAAAATTGCTATGTAATATTTTGTTTAATGTCTGAATTACTAGGCAACATTTAAGGGTAAAGAGACTACAAATGTTAGAATTAGGGTCTAAAATCTAAAAATTAGGGTCATTTTTATAGTAAATTTTGTTTAATTCTCATTGCTTTAAATTTTATTATATGCCAATTATTTTGATCATAAATTCTACAATTATAAATGGCACCCTTATTAATTTTGGTTTAGAAGAGATCTGTGAAAATCTATCAAAGTCGACAAAAAATCAAAACAAATTCTGCACTCTGACAGAAATAATATCACTATGGAGAAGAAGGTATAAAGTGCTGGGGAGTGATACTGGCCAGATTATGTTGTTATATTGTGTGCATGTCTGAGTATGTAACAACAAATTCCATCATTATGCACAACTATAACTCACCAATAAAAAATATGGAAGGGAAAAAGTGAAACAAGGACAATAAATGATGATTACAAATATATAATGCATAATTTGATAAAAATTTTAATTCTTAGTAGGTTTTTTGCCTAAAATTATTTTTCTTTCCTCATATTCTTCCTACGAAATTAGGCAAGTTTCCTTGCTAGCTAAGTTTATGACAGAAAATTCAATATTACCTTCTAAAATTATTTCTAAAACACTAAGAAAAATATGTTTTGTCATTGTAAGAAAATATTATCAATTAATTTATTCCTGAATATGTGTTTGTTAGGTTAGACATTTACTTATGGTTACCACCTTTAGCCCAATACTTGACACAAACCATATTTGTTATTTTAAAACATTTACTGAAATATTTTTATTTATATACTTGTATCTGAGCATTTTATACAATCACAAGGTAGTACAGCAATAACAGGTTTCAATTAATTATTGTTTTCAAAAATGCAAGGTTGAAGCCTGGCGTGGTGGCGCACGCCTGTAATCCCAGCACCTAGGAGGATCGCAAATTCAAAACCAGCCTCAGCAACTTAGCGAGGCCCTAAGCAACTCAGTGAGACCCTGTCTTTAAACAAAATACAAAATAGGGCTGGGGATGTGACTCAGTGGTTGAGTGCCCCTGAGTTCAATCCCCAGTACCAAAAAATAAAAATAAAAAAAAAAAATAAAAATGCAAGGTTGGAAATAAAGTAGACTACCAGGTTCAGACAATAGGCATCACAGAATTTTTCTCCCCAATTTACCTGACAAAATGAACAAGAACATATTTTCCTTTAGATATTATGTTTAAAAGTCAAAAAACAAATTTATTATTAGTAAACAAAATAAGTAAAAATGAGTAACTAAATATGTAGGCTTTAAACTGACAGCCAAGAAACTACCAAGACTCTGGTTAAAAAAAAAAAAAAAAAACTACTCAGCTCTAAGGACACTAAATTGCTAGCAGCCCTATTTGTAAGATGACAAATATCTGATAATTCTCACTATTACAATCAAATATAAATAGAAGCAAACAAAATGGCTTTCCTTTCTTCTTTTTTCCCCTATTCTGACTGAAGAGTAATAAAAATAGATGAACACACTTTCTGTCTGAGGTAAAAGCTCTAGAAATCCACACTGCAGTGAAGTAACAAGCTGAGCATTATTGCAATAAAATACTGCTTCCAATTAAGTGCATAAGACATTCATAAAAAATAACCCAGAGAACAGAATCTCTGGGTTAGCAGGTAATACAAAAATACAAAAATACTGGGATACTGAGTTCTTCCCAACAGACTCCACCATCATAGTGTCCCCTTCCCTACAACTGCCACCATTGCCCTAGGCTAGAGAAAAGTGGGTAAACATGAAATATGCAGCCTAAATCTTATACGGAAACTGGAACCCCTGTGTACTGCTGCTGGGTTTGTAAAATGACACAACTACTATGGAGAACAGTATGATAATTCCCTGAAAAGAATTTAAAACAGAAGTACCATATAATCCAGCTATCCCACTTCTGGACATATAGTCAAAAGAATTTAAAGCAATCAAAAGAATTTAAAAATTAAGAATTTAGAATTAAAAGTAGAGTCTCAAGGAGATATTTATACACACATATTCATAGCAGAATTATTTACAATAGCCAAGAGGTGGGCATAACCCAAGATTCCACTGACAGATGAACAGATAAACAAAATGTGGGTATGTACATATGATGGAATATTATTCAGTCCTGAAAAAGAAAAATACCTGTCACATGTTATGACATGGATAACCTTTGACTTTGAGGATATTATGCTAAAGTAAATAAACCAGTCACACAAAAATATAATGTATTATGATTTCACTTTCATGAGATATCAGAAGCAGTTAAATTCAAATAACAATAAAGTAGAATGGTGATTGCCCAGGGTGGGGTAAGGGAGAAGGAGCTATTTAATGGTAAAGTTTTGCTCTGCAAGATAAAAATAAGTTCTGGAGAACTACTACACAATAATGTTAATTAGCACTTAAAAATGGCTAAGATGGTAAATTTATGTTATCTGTTTCTTACCACAATTAAAATTTTTAAAAGAAAAAAAAACTATAGTTAAGAAGAGACCAAAAGAGCACAAATGAACTAGATTTACTCTTCTGCCTAAAACAACCAAAGATATGAACAACACATGAAGCAATGATTTTTCTTGACACTAGGTATTTGGTAACAAAGATCAGTAATCAGACTCAATGAACACTGCAATTATCCCTCCTATTGTCTAAGGAGAGTTTCAGGAATCCAGGGCAGGCAAGGGGACCATAAATGAAGCCTAGTGGGAGTGGTGGTTCATGCTTGTAATCCCAGAAACTCAGGAGGCTGAGGCAGGAGGATCACAAGTTCAAGCCTCAGCAACCTAGACCCTATCTCAAAATTTAAAAAAATAATAAAATAAAATAAAATAAAATAAAATAATAATAATAATAATAATAGAAAATAAATGAAGACTTGGTGGTCTCCATGAGTTTAAAAAAACTTAATAGATTGTCTAGTGAGACCAATGCAGCTAAACTTCCCAAGACAGACTTTAAAAGAATAACAGAGGGTTGGGGTTATAGCTCAGTGATAGAGTGCTTTCCTACCACAAGTGAGGCCTGGGATCGATCCTCAGAACCACATAAAGATAAGTAAATAAAAGTATTGTGTCCATCTACAACTAAAAAATAAATAAAAAATAAAAAAATAAAGGACAGAGAGAGCTACTCAGAGAAAGAACTCCAAAGATCTGTCAATGTACGCACGTCCCCCAGCCCCACAAATATTTAGTGGAGTGCTCATCAGTACATGTATCAGTACTTGAATAATCAGTAAGGAGACTACCCAAGACCAGGCAAAAAAACCATCTACAGGGAACAGAATCTGATGTCCAAGGACAAGAATAACGCCTACTTCCACCAGGCAGATGAGAAAAATCAAATAATTCATAGGAAATTAGGTATTGAGAAGGATCTTGTTTCAATAGTAGAAAAGAACTTTATCAAAGATGTCTCTGGTCCACCAAACATATCTCAAAAGCAAGATCTGAAAGGAACAAATGAGTTCTAAATAAGGTAACTGCATTCCAGAACAAAGCTCAAGAAGATTGTATGAGCCCCTCTCAACAAGATAAAATTCAAAATGCCTGACGTTCAATCAAAATTTACCAGGCATTCAAATATGATCCATAGCCAGGCGCGGTGGCACACGCCTGTAATCCAAGCGACTTGGGAGGCTGAGTCAGGAGGATCGCGAGTTCAAAGCCAGCCTCAGCAACTTAGCGAGGCCCTAAGCAACTCAGTGAGACCCTGTCTCTAAATAAAATACAAAATAGGGCTAGGGATGTGGCTCAGTGGCCAAGTGTCCCTGAGTTCAATCCCTGGTTCCAAAAAAAAAAAATGATCCATAAAAATAAATATCAATTGAAACAGACCCAAACCAATGGAGATGTTAAAGTTAACAGATAAGAATATTAGGACAGCATACTATATATTCATATACAACATAAAATTTCAAACAGCTAAGTGGCATCATAGAAGGTATTTAAAAAAGACTCAGAATAAATTTCACAGGTGCAAACAATATGAGATGAAAAATATTATGGTTGGGATTAACAGCATTTTAGACAACACAGGAAAAAAAGGAGTTAATAAACTTGAAAATAAAGGAATAGAAACTATCCAAAATAACCAGGAAAGAAAAAAACAATTGTTTCAATGAAAAGAGCATTAGTAATTATATCTCCAAAGGGGGAGGTAAATTTTTTTCTACTTTCAAACTGTGAGCTTATAAACTCACAGATAAAAAAAGTTCAACAATTCCCAGGCACAAGAATCTTGCAGAAAACCACATCAAGGTGCATCATCAACTTTATATTCCTCAAGAACTTACTAGAAATTGCACATCTGTTTTTTGATTGTTGCTGTGGAAAAATCTGAAGCCTGAATTCTTCAATATAGCCCCTACCGTATCCACTTATCTCAAAAAACTCAGCATGCTCACCTTTCTGTCCTCTGCACTTTCTATATTCAAAGTCCCCAGGCACCCAACCCTTCTCTCTACCCAACCAATATATCTTGAATCCAAACTAAGAACCATAAGGAACTTATGGTTTAGAATTACAACAAAAAATGAGACTGAAGATACAGGCACGCTCCAAATAGAAAGACTATTAGGCTGGGCGCGGTGGTGCACGCCTGTAATCCCAGTGGCTCGGAGGCTGAGGCAGGAGGATTGTGAGTTCAAAGCCAGCCTCAGCAACTTAGTGAGGCACTAAGCAACTCAGTGAGATCCTGTTTCTAAATAAAATACGAAATAGGGCTGGGGATGTGGCTCAGTGGCCGAGTGCCCCTGAGTTCAATCCCCAGTTCAAAAAAAAAAAAAAAAAGAAAAAGAAAGAAAAAAAGGAATATTAGCTGGGTAGTTTGGTCTTTATGCTATAGATAATAAGAAACTATTAAAGGGTTTTAATGAAAGGAAGAAAGTAATCTCTATCCTCGCCTCAACTGTTCTCTGAAAAACCAGTGAACCTTCAAAACTCATCCTCAGTAATCCATTCCTTCAAATCTTTCAGATCAGTCCACTTAGCTCTAATTACAATAGTCTTTCTAAGTGAGAGAATGATCCAGAATTAAACAGCAGAAATGGTTGCCAATCTTGTGAATATACTAAAATCCACTGAACATCTGAAAATGGTATGTGAGTTTCTCAATTTTTAAAAAACTAAAACTAAACTTAAAAAAATCTAAAAGCAGTTCTTCAGATTGAAGAAAATGATAAAACCCCAGATACAAAATATATATTAAATCTCAACTACTTATAATTCAGTTACACATGAGTCATAATACAGGTACCACAAATGACTAAAAGGAAATACATCAAAATGTTTTTAAAAAATCTCTTTGTCCAAAATTCTCCCTATTAACTTAAGTGATTAACTGCTAAATCCTTTTTCTTAGCTGAATGTTAAACTGATTAAACTTTCACAAACTTGGATCAACTGAATTAATGTCATATTTCTGAACTCCCATTTCCACATTTTGTGGGTCAAGGAACATAATTTAGCAGGGCAAAACAAAGCCTCAGTACTCACATCTGACAGCTAGACAATTAGGTGGTTTCAGTTATTCTTGGATTTGGAATTTTACAAAAACAATTTTCAAATGAAAATATAGAAGAAAAAGGAAATTACAGTGGACTGTTTTAAATGACTAAGTAGAAAAACAGATATGGCAACTATCATTCTGGCCCAAGAAAACTGACATCATGAATCATATTGCTATTTCAAAACCTCACAAGAATCCACCATATTTACAGGGTGAAAATAAATAGTATTACTAGGTTAAATCTGTAGATGTTTAAACATCTTTTGAAGGATTATTTCCTACCTGGAATGCACTCACCCCAACTTCCAACAAAAATCTTTTTGTATAGCAATCTTCCATTTCCAATGCCAATTCCTACATCTTTAGTTCAAATCTTTAGATGTGACTTATTTTTCCTCTGAACTACCATAGCACTTGTTCTAAATACCTCTGTGGGTTATGGTTTTATTTAAAGTTCACTTTCATCATTACCAATCATTCTCCATCCCACCCAATTAAGTAAAATGTCTCAAGGGGAGCCTTCTAAACAAACTTCCAAGTAATGCCTCTTAACACAGCAACTTGAAAGGTACTCGACATATATTCATTCAATTATAAACTACACTAAACTCTGGCAAATGCTATTACTTAAGAGTCCTTTTCTGGGCTGGGGATATACCTCAGTTGGTAGAGTGCTTGTCACCCAAGCACAAGACCCTGGGTTCGATCCCCAGCAACACCAAAAAAAAAAAAAAAAAAAAAAAAGAGTCCTTTTCTTCCTTTTACTTTATTAATTATAATGCTAAAAATACTATACCTGGCTGGCTATGTAGCTCAGTGGTACTAGCATGTGTGAGGCACTGGGTTCAATGCTCAGCACCACAGAAAAATAAAATAAATAAAATAAAGGTATTGTGTCCATCTACAACTAAAAATATATTTTAAAAAATACTACGCCTTAAATAAAATAAAGGTAGTAAAAACCAAAATGTTCCTGCTATTCCCATGAAATATCTACAAGGGAGTCTCTTTCCCTTCAAAGAAAGGCAGTGACAATATGGCAGAAAAGAAAAGCTAGCCGTGGCAACCAGGAAGGTGAATGGTCTGGATACAATCTACCAGAATTACTCTGTAGGAAAAAAATATAGGTTTATTGTTGTATAGATCAGCACATAGGTGTAACCTATTAGTCTGGCCTAATTTATCAATTTCAAAACCTGTTCACTAAAAATCAAAGAAAAGAATAAAATCTAAGTGGCACACTTCAGAATAGCTAGGAGATTAGGTACACATACTTGGACTGTCAGATATTAAAGTGTACGCTGAAAACAACAGTATTTAAAACAATCTCAAACTACCACTAGAAGACAAAAACATTAATGGAACAGGAAAGTGAATCAAGAAACAATGATAACTCAAGGCCTCAAACATGCTAGGTAAGCCCTCTGCCCCTGGGCTACACCCCCTGTCTAAATTACAAATATTTAAACTTCTAGACATTAGAAGAAATGCCAGAAAAGGAAATACATATTTCAAAATACGTGCCATAATACAATCCTAATAAGAAGACCTCATAAATCAGTAGGAAAAAGACGAACACCAAATGAAAAATGTGGAGAAGATCTGAATGGGCAACTCACAAAAGAAATACAATAACTCACGGTAAAAACTGTGAAGCCTCATTAACACTTCACATAAGAGAAAATTAGAAGAGGAAAAAAGTATTTTACTATTTGCAAGACACTATGATCGTTATCTTACAAACCTTCCAACTTAATCTTCATAAAAGCACAAAAAACTAAGTACTATAATTGACCCCATTTCACCACAAATAAGAAACTATACTGAATAGGGTCCCTCATGTAATAACTGGGGAAGCTAGTAAGGCGCATGGAGTTAAGGCACTTAATCATGGCCATACTGTCCTTAAAATAGAACGCCATTCTTTCCCTTATCAAATTAGAAATATTAAACCAAAACAATATTTAAGGCAATGTGCAGATCCTCTACATATGGCTAGTACATGTCCAGAAATAAAGGTGACAATTACACATCTTAACATGTTAAATGGGCATACCCTTGAACCCCACATGCATTTCTTGGGAACAGTACTCCTACTACACTCCAGATACAACCCATGAATTCCAAACCTCCAATGTCATTGTCCCATTTATACATAAGAAAGATGGACGCGGAGAGAAAAAGTTCTCTTGAGCTATAATGCAACTTGTCTCCCATGTGGAAAGAGCCTTTATGCACAAAGAGACCAAGCAGACAAATAGAACAAAAAGATGGAGAGAAAAATAGAGCACAGCCAGTATCATTTGAGACCCCCGATCTAGCCATGCCTGAAGAAAGCCAAGCTGAAACTCAAATTGTTCAAACCAATCCAGATTTTTTTAAGCTGACCTTCAATTACTTACAACCAAATACACACTACAATCTCACCTCTAAGAAACTTCTTAAATGTAAAGTCACAAAATTTTAAAAGGTAAAAGGGTTAGGAACCCTGGATGATTCTATCCTGCAGTATCTTCTCTAGGGCAGCAGCCTATTTTCCGTCCGCCTTCTCTCTTATCTGTGTGCTAACACCCCATGGAAGATTTGATTGATATGGCCATGAGCCCCCTGAGGCCCCAGAACTATCTTTTTGGTTGTGAACTAAAGGCTGACAAAGATTATCACTTTAAGGTAGATAATGATAAAAATGAACACCAGTTATAGTTAAGAATGGTCAGTTTCAGGGCTGGAACAAAGGATGAACTTCACATTGTTGAAGCAGAGGCAATTAATTATGAAGGCAGTCCAATTAAAGTAACGGTGACAACACTGAAAATGTCTGTACAGCCCACAGTTTCCCTTGGGGGCTTTGAAATACCACCTGTGGCCTTAAGGTTGAAGTTTTTTCAGGGCCCGTACATATTAGTGGGCAGCACTTAGCAACTATAAAGGAAGATGCAGAGACAGAAAATGAAGAGGAGGAGGATGTAAAACTCTTAAGTGTATCTGGAAAGCAATCTGCTTCTGGAGGTGGGAGCAAGGTTCCCCAGAAAAAAAGTAAAACTTGCTACTGATGAAGGAAGAGGAAGGAAGAAGAGGAGGAGAAAGAAGAGGAAGAAGATGATGATGATTATTTTGATAATGAGGAAACTGAAGAAAAAGCTCCATTGAAGAAATCCATATGATATACTCCAGCCAAAAATGCACAAAAGTCAAATCAGAATGGAAAAGACAAAAACCAGCAACACCAAGATCAAAAGGTCACGAATACTTCAAAAAACATGGAAAAACTCCTAAAACACCAAAAGAACCTAGTTCTATAGAAGACATTAAAGCAAAAATGTAAGGTGGTTCTCTTCCCAAAGTGGAAGCCAAGTTCATCATTTATGTGAAGAATTGATTCTGGATCCCAGTAGTGGAGGAAGTCTTTTTACTAAAATAGTTTAAACAGTTTGTTAAAATTTTCATTTTATTTTATTTCTATAACAGTTGATATCTGGCTGTCCTTTTTATAATGCAAAGTGAGAACTTTCCCTATGATCTTTAATAAATGTTGTCCAGGTTCCATTGCCAAGAATGTGTTGTTCAAAATGCCTGCTTACAGCCGGGCACTGTGGCGCACACCTGTAATCCCAGCACTTGGGAGGCTGAGGCAGGAGGATCGAAAGTTCAAAGCCAGCCTCAGCAACTTAGCAAGGCCCTAAGCAACTCAGTGAGACCCTGTCTCTAAATAAAATACAAAATAGGGCTGGGGATGTGGCTCAGTGGTGGAGTGCTCCTGGGTTCAATACCCAATACCAAAAAAAAAAAATATTCAAAATGCCTGCTTATAAGCCCAAAAAACCAAAGGCCGAATATTTTCTCTCTCTGATCAGTGGATGTTGATAAATATTGGGGGGGGGGGGGGTTTATGTGGGGGATAAGAAAACAATGGAGGAATTATGGATGATGGGAGAGGAGAATGGGATGGGAGGGGGTAGGGAAGGAAAGATAGTAGACTGAGACAGATAGTATTACCTTATGTATATGTAAGATTATATGAATAGTGTGAATCTACATTGTGAAAAAAAAAGATATATTCCCTGCTGTATAATTATATCAAAATGGGTTCTACTGTAATGTATAATTTAAAAGAACCAATAAAAAAAATGCCTGCTTAGCTTTTAAAGATGGAATTCTACCCTTGGCTTGGTTTTTAAGTATGTATGGAACGTTATGATAGGACATAGTAGTAGTAGGGGGTCAGGCATGGAAATGGTAGGGAAACAAAAATATACATGAAAAATAAACAGTATTTAGTAAAGTAGAAAAAAAGGTAAAGGATATACATTTGAAAGGTATAAGATATGTCTGAATATGTCGATAAACTACAAAAATAAAAATATCTACCAAAAGAAAACTGGTCAAATAAATATAGAACTGTTTCTCAAACTTCCCTAATTAGAATCACTTTGTCACATCTGTATAGCTACCTAGGTCCTGGGAGATTCCAATTCATGAAGTCTAGGATCAGCCATTGGAAAGGGTCATATTTTGAACAAGCAATCTTTAACTCTTATAATTTCCACCAATGAGATAGTTTAGACACTCCAAACTTTGATCATTATTTATAGAGGTATACTATTCAGCCACGTGTAAGAAAATCATGTCCAAACCAAATTGTTAGGTGGAAAAATTACAAGATACAAAACTCATGGAACACTGGTTATTTCACACAAAATTATATAACTACCAATGTTTGCACATATTTGATTAGAGCACTCATTTTCAACCAGGGCAAAGGTAATGACTATTCATAACCTTTTTGGGACTGAAAGGACTTTAGCCTTCCTAAAGATTTTGACATATTCTGTTTAAGAATACATGTACTATGTTGCTATTACTAATATGAATGTGTTACATCCTTCAGAAGCAAATAGAAGATTGAACATCCTGCACTAAGTCTGGAATAATGTCATCAAAATGGTAATAGAAGTTACTCCTACATTAGGAATTCAAGTGATCTTACCAGCTTTCTTTATAATGTTCTACATTATTTTAATTTTTATTTAAATGAGTAAATGTTTTTAGATTTGAGGAGGGGAACACTATTTCATGGGAAAACTAAGTATTTTTCATTAGGCAAGTTTACAATTACTAAAAACAGATTTTCTAGAACAGTAAAAAATTAATCAGCTTTTTAAATTCAATTGTAAAAATAGCAGCAGTTGCTTTTCAAAGGCATAATTCTCTTTAAACAACGACTATCCATCCTTATTGTTAAAGAGCTGAGGGAAAATGTGATCGTGTAGTATTACATGATTAAAATTCAATTAACAATCAAAATAATGTAATAAAAAGTCTTTTTCAATAGATTTTTTTCAATAACAAAGGAAAAAAATTAAGATTTAATTTTGTACATTTAATTCTCATAGCAAATAACAATGACAAATAAATCCACTTAACTCACTTTCCACATCTTTGATAATTTTCTCCACTAAAGAAAACATCACAAAATCCTATATAAGTTCATGGACTAAGTTGGCAGATCCTTTTTTAAAAGAATGTCAATTCGATATATATGCAGGTAAGAAATAAAATTCAACATGTAAATAACAATTAGCCAGGCTTGGTGGCACACGGCTATAATCCCAGCAGCTCGGGAGGCTGAGGCAGAAGGATGATGAGTTCAAAGTCAGTGCCAGCAACTTAGCAAGATCCTGTCTCTAAATAAAATATAAAAAGGGCTGGAATGTGGCTCAGTGGTTAAGACCCCCTGGGTTCAATTCCTGGTACCGAAAAAAAAAAAAAAAAAAAAACCTCAATTCTTAACTTCTTAATAAAAATACACATTAACTTACAAGGACAAAAAACAGCAATGTTTAATTTTGTACACATATTTAAAAAAATATGGCTTACCCCATCCAAGAGAGTGTTTGAAAGGTGCATTCGGAGATCTTTACGAAACGGAAATTCCAAATTTGAAACGTGAAACACTGAATTATCTCTATCAATCATAAACACTTCATTTGTGCCATCAATCAACATCATATAACTGTAAATAAAACATTAAACAAGAAAAATTAATATAATTACAAGAAAAGTGTCGTAAGAAATAATAGTTGAACTGGTTTTCATTGAGTTTACAACATCTTAATGGAATAATGTTCACCAGAGTCCCTTTTCTCTATCATAAGAAATAAAACACCACAAGAAACCATTTTTTTACTTTTTCATTTCCTATAGAAAACAGAGTATAGGGAAACCTATGTTTTATATGGAGACAGTGTAATAAGGCCACGAGCAACCCTATGACCATTTTAAGAGAGAAAGGTTCTCTAATTTTTAATTAGATCTTAAACATCAAAGTCTCTCAAAGTTTACAAAACACACATGCACATATATGTAATTGCATTTTAAGACTCAACAGCTATATGAATTAGATATTACTCTTTCCACGCTGAAGTAGGGGGGAAAAAAGTGAAAAATTAAAGGACTGCAAAAGGTCAGACTTCAATGCTCTTTCTACCACACCAATTAGCAAAACAACTAATTCCTCTCTTGAATCACTTTTCTCACTTATAAATATAAAATTAACATTTTTTAACACAAGCCACAAGAATTCTTAGGCTTTATCTTCTAAAACCCAACATATGGAGGGATTTATACACTTAATCTGTCTCTTTGAATGGTCAAGTTAACATCTCTGATTTCCCACTGGCAGGTCATCAAAAATGGAGCTCTATTTCATACCACATAAAAACAAAGTCCAGATAGATTCAACTTGGGGAAATTACAGAGTAAAGAGGCTATTCTACCAAATGACAAAGGCAAGACAGAGTGAAAACGGAGACCATACCTAGAAAAAGAAAATTGACAGCAAAAATGAGGGTTAGAATGTTTAAAGACATGAGCCTCAAAGAATCAGAATTCATTTTGTTAAGCTGTTTTTGTTTGGTGTTAAATGAAAGAATGGAAGAATGACCTTGGTATACCACTGAAAAATGGAAGAAAAACTGTATCACACAACCTCCTACTCACAAGGTATATCAGGTATGTCAGGAAAAAAAGCATCAACAACTAAAAGATGGAGCTGAAGCAAATTAAGGCACAGGAGCAAAAATATGATACAAGATATGGAACCTAATACAGTACATAAAGGTGAGGATAATTTGTTTACCATAAACAAAAGTTCTAAAGAGCAAGCACACATGTTTAGGATAGGTGAGGAGAAATAGGAGAACTGATTAAGGCAAAAGAAGTGTGCTAACAACAGAGGAAAGAACAAGAAGGAAGACTGAAGGAAGTTTGTATTTGGGACTAGCATGCTATGACTTGCTGCTCCTAAAATCATTAGTTCCAGCAGATCCCTGGGGAAAGGATGGATTGCTCAGGACCCTGATACATATTGAAACAGTTGCAACTATGGTAGATGAGAAGTGTGTAAACTCAGGTTTCACTAGAAAAGTAAAACCAGCCTCAGTCTGGATAGAATGTGCATCCGAGAAACTATCAGACCAAATGCTACACTAGCAGGCTCACAAACAACAGGATATTTAGTCCTTCAACACCCTCTTTTTATTCACTCTTCAAAAGTAGCAAATGGAGCCAGGCGTGGTGGCGCACGCCTGTAATCCAAGCGACTCGGGAGGCTGAGTCAGGAGGATCAGGAGTTCAAAATCAGCCTCAGCAACTTAGCAAGGCCCTAAGCAACTCAGTGAGATCCTGTCTCTAAATAAATACAAAATAGGGCTGGGGATGTGACTCAGTGGCTGAGTACCCCTGGGTTTAATCCCTGGTTCAAAAAAAAAAAAGTAGCAAATGGAGTTGTGGCTCAGTGGTAGAGCACTTGCTAAAAAATATTTAAAAAAAAAAAAAAGTAGCAACACCTGGTGGTTAGGGAGAAAAAGGAAATATCACAACAGACACTACTGAAATACAAAACATAATTAGAAGCTATTTTTGAAAATTTATACTCCAAAAAAAACAGAAAATCTCGAAGACAATAACAGGTTCCTAGAGACATATAAGCCACCCAAACTGAATCTGGAGGACATACACAATTTAAATAGATCAATTTCAAGCAATGAAATAGAAGAAGTCATCAAAAGTCTACCAACAAAGAAAAGTCCAGGACCAGATGGATTCACAGCTGAGTTCTATAAGACCTTCAAAGAAGAGCTCATTCCAATACTCCTCAAAGTATTCCATGAAATAGAGGAGGAGGGAACCCTTCCAAACTCATTCTATGAAGCTAATATCACCCTGATGCCAAAACCAGAGAAGGACACATCAAGGAAAGAAAATTTCAGACCAATATCCCTAATGAACATAGATGTGAAAGTTCTTACCAAAATTTTAGCAAATCGCATACAAAAGCATATTAAAAAGATAGTGCACCATGATCAAGTGGGTTTCATCCCAGGGATGCAAGGTTGGTTCAACATCCAGAAATCAATAAATATAATTCACCACATCAACAGACTTAAAGTTAAGAACCACGTGATTATTTCAATAGATGCAGAGAAAGCATTTGATAAAATACAGCACCCCTTCACGCTCAAAACACTAGAAAAAACAGGGACAGTAGGAACGTTCCTTAACATTGAAAAGGCTATCTATGCTAGGCCTACAGCCAACATCATTCTAAATGGAGAAAAATTGAAAGCATTCCCCCTGGAAACTAGAACGGCAGGGATGCCCTCTTTCACCAGTTCTATTCAACATCATCCTTGAAACTCTAGCCAGAGCAGTTAGACAGACTAAAGAAATTAAAGGGATATGAACAGGAAAAGAAGAACTCAAACTAGGGGGTTGGGGATATAGCTCAGTTGGTAGAGTGCTTGCCTAGCATGCACAAGGCCCTGGGTTCAAGCCCCAGCATCACCAAAAAAAAGGAAAGAAAAAAAGAAAAAGAAGAGCTCAAACTATCCCTTTTTTGCTGATGACATGATTCTATATTTAGAGCCAAAAAAAATTACACCAGAAAACTTCTGGAACTCATAAATGAATTCAGTAAAGTAGCAGGATATAAAATTAATGCTCATAAATCTAATGCTTTTTTTATTCATAAGTGAAGAATCCTCTGAGAGAGAAATTAGGAAAACTACCCCATTTACAATATCCTCCAAAAAAATAAAATACTTGGGAATCAATCTAACAAAAGAGATGAAAGACCTCTACAATGAGAACTACAGAACACTAAAGAAAGAAATTAAAGAAAATCTGAGAAGATGGAAAGATCTCCCATGTTCTTGGATAGGCAGAATAAATATTGCAGGGGGTATCACAATACCAGACCTTCAACTGTACTACAGAGCAATAGTAACAAAAACAGCATGGTATTGGCACCAAAACAGACAGGTAGATCAATGGTACAGAATAGAGGACACACAGACAAACCCACATAAATACAGTTATCACATACTAGACAAAGGCACCAAAAATATACAATGGAGAAAAGATAGCCTCTTCAACAAATGGTGCTGGGAAAACTGGAAATCCATATGCAGCAAAAAGAAACTAAACCCCTAACTCTCACCCTGCACAAAACTCAACTCAAAACGGATCAAGGACCTAGTAATTAGGAGACCCTGCACCTAACAGAAAAAAAAGTAGGACCAAATTTTCATCATGTGGGCTTAGGACCAGTTTTCCTAAACATGACTCCCAAAGCACAAAAAAATAAAGCAGGAATCAATAATTGGGTTAGATTCAAACTAAAAAGCTTTTTCTCAGCAAAGGAAACAATCAGCAAAGTGAAGAGAGAACCCACAGAGTGGGAGAAAATCTTTGCCACACACACTTCAGATAGAGCACTCATTTCCAGAATATATAAAGAACTCAAAAAACTTTACCCCAAGAAAACAATACCCCAATCAATAAATGGGCTAAGGAAATGAGCAGACATTTACAGAAGAAGACCTACAAGCAATCAACAGATAAATGAAAAAATGTTCAACATCTCTAGTAAAAAGAGAAATGCAAATCAAAACCACCTTGAGATTCCATCTCACCCCAATTAGAATGTCTATTATCAAGAATACAAGCAACAATAGAAGTTGGCAAGGATGTGGGGGAAAAAGGTACACTCATACATTGCTGGTGGGATTGAAAATTAGTGCAGCCACTCAGGAAAGCGGTGTGGAGATTCCTTAGAAAACTTGGAATGGATCCACTATTTGACCCAGCTCTCCCATTCATTGGCCTATACCCAAAGGATTTAAAATCAGCATACTACAGTGATGCAGCCATATCAATGTTCATAGCTGCTCAATTCACAACAGCTAGATTGTGGAAACAACCTAGATGCCCTTCAACAGATGAATGGATAAAGAAACTGTGGTATACATACACAATGGAATATTACTCAGCCATAAAGAAAAATAAAATTATGGCACTTGCAGGTAAATGGATGGAGTTGGAAATGATCATGCTGAGTGAGATTAGCCAAATACAAAAAAACAAAGGCCGAATGATTTCTCTGATAAGTGGATGATGATACATAATTCGGGGTGGGAGGGAGGCAAGAATGGAGGAAGAATGTATTGCATAGGGAAAATGGGGGGGGGGGGTTGGATCAGGGAAGGAGTAAGAATAATAACAGAATGAGACAAGCATTATTACCCTATGTACATGTATGATTACACAAATGGTGTGACTCTACTTGTGTACAACCAGAGAAACAACAGCTGTACCCCATCTGTGTACAATGAATTAAAATTTTTTAAAAAGCAATTATGATATTACCTACAAATATGATACTGAAGACACAATCTATGATGTTGTTTAAGGATTTGGGTGTGCATTCTGCAAAATTCAATAAATGTTCACTAAAAAGATACTTCATGGCAACACTGTAGGAAAATCTTTCTTTCAGGAAGTCAAGATACATGTTAGAATACTTAATCATGAGAAAACATACAGGTAAGTCTGTTTATCTTATTGAGCCCATTGTTTCCTACTATCTGTTAATATTTAATAAAATTAGTGTTCTATATCCACAATTTGGGAATTAAAAGACCAAGGAAGAAAAGGCTTTAAAGGACAGAATTTACTACAAAGGATTGCTCACAGAAAACATAACTTGCATCCAGAGAGTTACCAGAACAATTTTTCAGCAGTTCATATTTCGAGATTCTCATACACATATAAATTTTGAGGCTTTGGAACAAGTTGCTGGGCTATGATTTGGGGCTTGAATACTAGTCATTACAAACGATAATTACTTCTATTGTGTGATACTTACAAAATGTAATGCATTATTTCATATTAGGGAAGGAGGGTGAAAAATGTGGAAGTTATTTCCACATGACTCCAAAGTCTCTGAAAGCAACCAAATAACTTTGAAAAGAGGCAACTATCTCACACTGCAGATGCTTTTCTTAGTATATAACTATGGTTCTACTTTCAATGAACATGAACCACTAATGTAACATAAGTTCTTATTAATAGGAAAATCATTTCAATTATAAACAATATTCAGATTTATAGGTGTTTATGTTATATAATTTTATTAAAGACAAAGTTTAATTAACTCAATACAAGTTTCATTGAATTAGAAAACACTAATTCACTTTTTATATTAAAGTGTACACATATCACAGAAAAGTACATAGATTACAGAAAAGCCAAATTTATAAACTACTTTACTATAAATGCAGGTTTTCTAACCTAACTAGAAACAATCTTTCAATCTCTCTGTCACTGAGATGTGAGATATATGATCAAAGCCCAAAAACATGTATTAATAAAATTTAGGATGTACATAAAGATGGGGAAAACTCATAGAAAATACTGGCAACTTAAAGCACTTAAAAAATCTTCATTCGTATTCCTACCAGTAGTCTGCAAGTAAAATGGTTTCAAATTTACTATAATTTTATCACCAATTCAGACCCAACTCTGATCATCAATTATACTTCTAAAAATTCATCTTACACTCTGAAAACAGAGATCAAATCTTTTTTTTTCCCCCACAGACCAAACACCTTGCACAGTCTATTTGAACACACACAAAAAACACTGGATAAACACTTGTTAAGCAATACTATATATTCAAGGAAGTTCATCACAGCATTTCATAACAGTAAAAAGTAAAAACTCACATATCCACGAAAGAGCAGATAGGTTAAGTAAATATCACATATCCATGTATTCAAGCATTTCCAAAACACTGATTAAAAACAGTAATATGAAAAGTAATTCATAATCTGGAGAAAGTGGGGGAAAAAAACAAGTTAAATATCAGAATGCATAATATGATTACAGGGGAAACAGGGAGGATAAAACTGTGTGTATGTACTAGATAAAGACAGGAAAGCCTATACCAAAAATACCAAAGCTGCAGTTTCTATGCAGTGGAACTATCTATGATATCTGCTTGCCTCGTTATACTTTGCTTTCAGAAGTAAAACACAAATTGCTTTCTAAAGCATGGAGAAAGGCAAGGGATCAAAGCTTCCAAAAAAAAAATTAGACAGGAGGGACAGGAAAAAGAAAAGGGAAAGAGAAGTAATACCTAATCAGACCTGAAGAAATATTTTTCCTTTGGAAAGTGGCAATAAAATAAAGATGCTAAATTTCATTCTTCATACTACTTTAGCTTCCAAACAGCAGATATTCTTCCTCTTCTATCACAAAGCTTTCCATACAAGTATTTTTAACAGGCAATACAAAGAGAAAACATTGACCATTTAAATTGACTTATTTTACCATCATTCCTATCCATTTTTGCTAACCCCTATCAAACTCACTATGTTTTTTTTTTTTCCTTAAAAGATTGAACATTTTTAAAAATATTTATCAGGGAGCCAACCAGGACCCAAGTCCAGTGGTACGTGGACATAACAGTGAACAGCACAGATGCTCTTTCCAACTTCATATAATTTATATCCTGAACAAGAAAATAAGACATTAAACAAATAATCCCAGGCATAAAAAGTACTGGAGAGATGAAGTACACGGTACTAAAGGAGAATGCAAAAGACAGAACTTGTCAGAGTTTGAAGGTCAGGGAAGATATCCCAAAGAAATTCAAGTACAGCTGATAACAACAATGGGTTACATTTATTGAGCAGCTAAAATGTGGTAAAAAGGGTTCAAAAAACTTCACATTTATTAGCTCATTTAATCTTTACAATAACTTTACAAGGTAGAAAAATTATTACCCCCATTTTCAGATGAGGAAACTGTGAAAGAGTAGAGAACCCCTTATAAAAAGGTAGAGACCCTCTGATATAAAACAAATATATCTAGTTAAGATTGACAAAACCAAAATGAGTGTGAATAAAATCTTTGAGTTGTGCTGACTGTGGTAAATACAAGGACAGTGCCCGAGATAAAATAATGTGGCCATGAGTTAAGGGCATTCTGCCCGTTTTTGTGAAGCAATCCATCCCTTTGGAGGCCCCAGAAGTTGCCGGTTTCAGATATGGGTAGTCTGGTTCACCCCACCTAGCTCACCCTGCTAACCTGCCAGGTGCAGCCTAAAATAGATAAGCTGCAACTGGCTGCCTGCACTCCTTGGGGGCGGGGGGGTGGGGGGCCTCCTCTTGTAAGCCTGCCAGGATTTTTTATAATTTTCACTTTAAAAACCAGCTTGCTGAAGCCGCTCCCAACTACTACTGCTTCCCTTACTTGGAGTAGTGGTCCTGACGCATCAGTCTGTCTTTTTCTTCCCCCAAAATAAACTTTTTTCCTACGTTAGTCTCTGGTGGTCTCACTATGTGTCAATAATCAGACCCCACAACAAACGGAGACATACCTAAGTTAAGTGATTACCCAAAGTCATAAAGCAACAAAGTTTGTAGAAACTAGACCTAGACAACCTCTACAGTATACTGCTTTCATGTTACTATGGGGTGAGCAGGGAAGGAGAAAGAGGAAGGACAAGATACACACTAGCAGGAGGAATATCCTTGAAACAAGACAGAACATAACATGTTCTGGCAACTAAAATCTGCAGAATACTGACACATAAAGAGAAAGCAGGAAAATGACATGGCACAAGGCTAGAGAAGTGGTCAGGGACACAGTAATTATGAAATTTTTTTACTTTATCCTAGAAAATGGAAAATCAATTGTACACGACAAGCAGAAACCATATGGGTAACTGACATACAGGATATTTAATACAGAAATTAGTTATACAGATACTGGACAGCTGAAAAAGTAAAACAGGAAAGCTGAAGTAAGCCAGAGATTAATAATTCCAGGAAGTACTACTACCTGTAGGGTTGGGGAACAAATGGAAGAGGTGTGTTATCAGAAGCTAGCAGTTTAGAAAAAAGGCAATATGAGAAAACATGCCTGGAAGAGGGTGGAGGAGGTTCAAATCTCTAAGGATGGCACCATATGGTGGGTACCTAGACCTTTGAGAGGAGCCTACAGCTCAAGTTTGAATCCCTATTAAAGAAGACCAGAATGGAGAATGCTCAACCCACAGTCCAATGGGTGAGAAAGTGATATAAGTGGCACTTCATCTCCTAGGATTACTGACCCAGAAGCTGGCAACTCGGAGAGGGAAACAATACTGATGGTGAATGCTCCAAGGGAAAATGGAGAATGGAATGACAGGGATCCTCAGCTGCTGGAGGCATCCCTACAGAAACTGGAAATAAGAAGTCATTTCTCCCACCTTCAAAATTCCTGCCAGTACCCCCAAATGATAAAACCCAACTGGAAACATGTCAATGAAGGAATAGGGAAATGTATTTTATAGAATCTCAGCCCCCAACCACCAGTATAAAAAAAAGTAGATTGCAGCCAGGCGTGGTGGCGCATGCCTGTAATCCTAGCACTTGGGAGGCTGAGGCAGCAGGATTGCGAGTTCAAAGCCAGCCTCAGCAACTTAGCGAGGCCCTAAGCAACTCAGTGAGACCCTGTCTCTAAATAAAATACAAAATAGGGCTGGGGATGTGGCACTTCAGTGGTGGAGTGCCCCTGGGTTCAATCCCCAGTACTCCCCCCTCCGCCAAAAAAAAAAGTAGATTGGAACCAAGAAAGTGGCAAATAAATGCAGACCACTGAAAAGTTTTAAGCAAACTAATGACATAATCTGATAAGCATTTTTAGAAGTTAACATGTACATAATATATACCTAAACAGGGTAGGAACCAATGAGTAGACAAGAGAAATTATAAGACCTCAGTAATAGACCAAGTGAAAAATTACAGTGGCTGGGACTACAAAGATAATCATAACTTAGAGATAAATTAATAGATTCAAGACATTTAAGAGGAAGAATGACAAGACAATAAACTACTTGCTCAGTATGAGGCTGAGAGAATGGGAAAAGTCAAGGATAACTTCCAAGCTTCCAGCTTAAGAAACTGGGAAAATTTATTTGTTGAGCCATGCAGCATTTAAGGAAGGAGTAATTGTTTCATTTTAAGAGAAATGACAGACACCATGAGTTCGATCTTTGACATGGATAATTTCATTTTTACAATAGAAACCAAAGGCCTGGATTTCCTCTATTTCCATCCCCAATAAACAGTTTGGAAATAGGCTCAGGATCTAAGCCAGACAATCAAATATTCCATTCCCCAGACTTTTTAGCTTGAGTGAGTGACAGAAGAACAAGAATAATTGAAAAACACTCATAGCAACCACTCAGACATTGTCAGCAAGTGTCAACGGTGGCTTCCTACTCAAAGTGTTCCTGTACCCTCACTTTGGCTCTTGTCCTTGCTTCAGGTTACCATTTTCCCATCCACTTTCCAAGACCAGTTCTTCCAACAGCCTTCAATATATTTCTTTGCATAAATTAGCCAAAGTTGATTTCTATAGTCTAGTCAAAAATGCTAATGGATATGCTGGTTGTTCCCAACCCCATTTCCTTTTTGCCCATTACAGCTAAGTTCAAGTAAGTTAAATATGCCTATGACGTAACCCCACTGTTATGTCCCCAACATATCCTCAATTCCTACCAAGGATTACATAATACTATTTATATATAACTTTTTCATGCCAAGTGACATGACATCTACTTTTCATCCTTCAACAGAGACAAGTGGTAAGTCCAAAGTTAACTTTATCTTTCCTTTCATAAGAACCTACTTCCAAATCTCTGCTCTTTCTATACCAACTATATTCCCTTCCTACTCCCAACAGAATTGGCAAACAAGTCCCTAAAACCTAATTCTCAAGGTTGTAGAGGCATATAGAAATAAATGCAGGTATAATAAAATTTCTTATAAAGAAAATTCAGAGTTTACATCCATTTTCCCAGATATAATTTATAAACCTTCCTAACATAAGAATAGTTGATCAGACCTTGACCCTTGTCCACCAAACCTGTCATAACTTGTTCTAAAAACAAGAACACCTGACTTACTAAACTCCAGCTTTCTCCTTCTCCATGGATCATACACACTTTGCCTGTCTTTCTCACTAGCTCACTGCTCAGTAAATTATACTACAATCATCTCTGTTACAAAGTATATCATACCCACTTTAATCCATTTTCAATTTTTTCTTGATTTTTTCATACTCTAAAAAATTCCATGTTGAGTAAGCATTATCATAGTTTTATTAAAAAGGAAAAAATAGCCAGGTGTGGTGGTGCATGCCTGCAATCCCAGCACCTGGGAGGCTGAGGCAGGAGGATCACGAGTTCAAACCCAGTCTCAGCAATTTAGCGAGGCCCTAAGCAACTCAGTGAGACCCTGTCTCTAAATAAAATACAAAATAGGACTGGGGATGTGGCTCAGTGGTCAAGTGCCCCTGGGTTCAATCCCCAGTACCAAAAAAAAAAAGGAAAAAATACTTTCCTCCTTCTCTAATACTTAGTTCTTCATGAACTTTAAGTATGATCAAAGCTAGGGACAGATTTGTATCAAGCAAAATTAAAAGTAGTAAGATTTTTAAGCCATCTAGCCAAAATAATCAATGTCACAGAGTTCCCTTCACAATCTCCATAAGAAGTCTTTATCCCCTTATCTTATAAAATCAAGTCACTTTTCCAAGAATTTTTAAACATTCAAAGTAGTTTTTATAAATTTCTTATGTTTTGATTATACTTTAATCACCAGTTGTTGCATTAATATTATTCTTGCAACAGATAAACACAGTAATTTAACTACCTTAGGAATTAATTAAAATTTATAGGCTAAATTGGGAACCCAACCAATGAACGTACTATAATTTCATGAAAATGTAACAAAGTTCAATAATCTCAGAAAAGCACTTCAAGTAATTTAAAACATCAATTACTTCATTTTGTCACTGCTGTTAACAACCACTGAAATGAAAATACAATTATAATATATTCAATTTATCAAAAACTATCAAAATTTTCATTTGGCATTATGAAAAGATTCTAATCCTACAGGCATTTTGAGTTTGGTTTATTGAAAGCGCAGCAGTCTTCTTCAAAAGGATTAGCTCTTCTTTCATCCTGATATCACATCAATTTAAAGTCATAAAACAGATGTGATTAAAGCTTTATGGTCTTAAATTCACTTTAAGCCCACAGCTTCATTCTATTATGTGATCACTTACGCACACAGTAATTAAACAGACATGTATTATTTAATTCTAAATTGCAAAGCCCATTCACAACCCCACCAATTTAATTGCTAAATCTGTCTAACCAGTCTTTTATCTTAGAATGTTAATTGTATAGTAAATAGCAGGCCAGCAGCATATCACAGAAGATTTGAACAATATGCCAACAATTAAATGTCTTCTAGGTAAGCACAGTCATTTCTATTTTATACATTGTTTACCCTACAAACTTTCTACCATGTTCTGTTCACAAGTTTTCTTTAAACTTAATGAATAGTCCTTATTAAAGTTTGCCTATGAAAAAAAATTGTCAAAAGACTTTCTAATTGCAATTTAATTCATCACAAGTAAATTCTGAAGACCTACCATAAAGAACTGCAAAATCTCCAAATTGTTCTGTGTATTTATTTCTATTAACAGATAGTATTAATCATTTTCAAAATCATACACATTTCTGTTTTAAGGAAGCATATTCAAACAGCAAGATTTAGAGTCTTCTGCTAAGCTTCCCATCAACATAAAAATCAACACTATTAACAGTCTGGCACAGCGTAGGGTGCAATGTCAGTTTATGAATTCCTCTTTCCAATTCCACAGAATTAATGACATAATAAAAATAATCAAGAGTATAGTTAGATAAAAAGCAAATTTGTCCTCAAACAACCCAACAATTAAAAAACAATTTAACTCTCAATCAATGGTAAGGCTGCTATGGTTATGGGCTTGGGGGGAAATTTTCTAGTTCCAGAGCCTGTAATTGCAAACTCAATAGTGCTTGCTATCCAGATCCTTAAACAAGAGATTAGAACCAAAAATCTCATCAAATATTATGAAATGATTATAGATGCTCAATTCCTAACTACATACTTTAACTTCAGAATGCAACATCTTTATCCCCTTTTAATTTTGCCTTCCGCCATGCTCAGAAATGTGTATGTGTCTGTTTCCATGCTTATATATCTGTACTACTACAATGTCTCAAATCATGTTTTCAAATTCCTGTTCAAAACTCACCTCCATAACATTTCACATACCACGAATATTAGATCATATTCAAATTACTCTAACATTCCAAGTTTTCCACAAATTACATGTCTACCATGTATAACAAATAATCACCTCATGGTAGAAAAGAAGCACACATGGAACAAGTACAAAACTTAAGATGCAGTTTAAGGAATTTTAACTTTATTTTTTAATTTGGTTGATTTATAGTTGATGTAAAACTTTTCTAATAAATAAAATAAGTTCATTTGCCAATGTTTAGTATTGAAGGTATTACTTATCAGTAATTACATACTAATACATAGTTTAATAGAGATGAAGATAACTAAGCAAAATAGGCAATGCCAATATACAGAAAAACCTCTAGAACTGTATATGAAAATATAAATCTTTAATATTCTACATAAAATACTGTACTTTTTTTACCTTGTGTGAGATAGTCTAGTCATTGCATGTAAATATAATTTATTGTTTATTCTTTGTTATAATCAAACATGGATGACTTACTTTTTTGTTGGTAAGTCACTATTCATTGGATATTTTCTCAAGTGAATTTGTTTGAACCAATAATAGATTACAATTCAAAATAAATATATTTTAAGAAAAGAAAAATCTCTGGGAGTCTACATTAGTAGCTAAGAACATGCATCTCACAAAGACAAAGGCTCTTACTAACTATGAGATTGTGTACAAGTTACTTGATAGCCCTAAGTCTGTTTCCTTATCAAAACTCCTTACCCTCTTAGGTGGTTGTAAGAATTCAATGAGTTAGATAAGGAGGGAAAGGGGAAATATTGGTGGATGACATAAGTCAAATTACATTGTTATATTGTGTGCATGTATGAATGTGTCAGGATTATATAACACTATAAGGCACTAATTAAAAATGTGGCCAAAATTAAAAATGAATTAGCTCAACCATGTTCTTAGCAGTATTATTCACAACAGATAAAATGTGAAAGCAGCCCAAGTTCCCACTGAGGAATGAATAAGTAAATGTATGTATGTACTCACACATGCACTAACTGGAATATTATTTGGCCTTCAAAAGGAAAAAATTCTGACATGCTATAACATGGACGAACCTTGAGGGTTTCATAGTTAAGTCAGTCAGAAAAAGACAAATCTTACATTCCATATATATTTATTATTAAATATATAAATAAATTTATATATTCCATATAAGGTACCCGGAATAGTTAAAATTATAAAGAAACATGTTTGCACAGGCTAGGGGAAAAGGAGGAATGAGGGAGTTACTATTCAGTAAACAGAGTTTCAATTTTGTAAAATGAAAGAGTTCTGAAGGTGGATAGTGGTGATTAATACCACTGAATTGCCACACTTAAAAATGGTTTAAAATGAGAAATTTTATGTTGTGTATTTTACCACTATTTCAAAAATTTGAAAAAAGAATTAAAAAACTTAATATACGAAGGGTGCAGGACAGTGACTGGCACATAGTAATAAAACATCACCTATTATTATTATATCATGCCCAAAGCACATAGTAAGTACTTAATTAAGTCTGGCAATTGTTTGGATGAGTGTCTCCAATGTCCATGTGTAAAAGCTTGGTCCCAGAATGGCAGTATTAGGAAATGCTGAAGACTTTCAAGTGGGAGGTCCTCAGCTCAGCAGGGACATGCTCTTGAAAATGTTTGTATGACCCTAGTCTCTGGATCTCTTTCTGCTTCCAGGCTCATGATGTGACCACCTGCTGTAACACATACTCGCCCGCTGCCATCTGTCACCCTCATCAGCAGTCAAGCCAATGGAGCCCACTGCACTTGGACTTTAAATCTCAAAAATTATAACCAAAAAAAAAAAAAAAAACCTCTCCTTCTATTCATGAGTAGCCTGTCTCGGGCAATTCATTGTAGAAAACAAAGCTAATAAAAGGCTGGATATTACCACTATTACTACATTACACAATCCAAAAAGAGAGTTGAGGTTATTAATGAGACCCTATGTAAAACACAAAGGATTAGCTAAAGAACCCTGTAAACAGGAAAGAGAATAGAGAGGAGAAAGAGATGAGTAAATCCCAAATTTAAAATTAAAAAAAAAAATTTAAACTCAAATTTTAAAACATGTAGCAATACAGCACAAGTAACTCCCTGAAAGGGTTTCTCATAGACCACAAACCCAAACTCATAAACATGTTTACTTAGTCAAAGACATTTTTTAATGAATAGGTACATTTTTCAATGAATAGGTATAACCAAAATAAATTTCATGAAATTATAAGCTCTACTAGCTTAGCAGAGCAATAAAGGTGAACAATACAGTTCAAAACAGAAAACTCAACTAGAAACCTGAATCCAATGGATCTCTCAATATGTCTAAGAACTTATTTTCTAAACAACAGAATGATAAAATCAAGCCAGAGTCTAAAACATTCCAATGTATTGAAACAGTTGCTTAAGATTCACTGACTAGAATGGTACATATAACGCTGAGGGGCAAGTGCATCGGCTGCTAGACATTCCAACCAGTGTCTGACATCCTGGGGCTCTCCAATTTCCACCTCCAGCTCAGGATGCTTTCACTCCTAATGGGGTCCATCTTGGAGGCCTGTGGGTGCAGGTACCAGGATCGCTTTCTTCCCCAGGGTTTTCTGCAGACCTTCCCATGTTGGACAATGAGATTCATCATAGAAAGAGTCCCTCATCCTCTTCCTATCCATGAGTCACTCTTCCTAACTGCTCTCCCATCATCCACTGTCCTCAATCACCTGAATCTGAATTTGGGGGGATCTCCACCCAGAAAAACATTAGAAAGAAATGCCAAGCATCAAGTTTGTTAAGAAGCACCGGCTCTTGGAACAGAGAGGTTTTCGTGAAAAGAAAAGAAAAAGCAGCAGCAGCAGCAGCGGACCCCTAGCAAGGTGCCTAAGTTGCACTCAGAACCAAAGAAAGGGGGAAATGTGAGAGTGGATAACACTTGGAAGATCCCTCCCCTTTCAAAAAAAGAAGACAGCTGCACCCAGCGGTGGGTCAGGATTGTCCCTGGACAAGAAAGCTTCAGGGTCTTGGCTGATCCCTGACCATTGAAAGAAGGCTAATTCAGCTGCAGCTAAAGTAGATACTCAACTCAATCCCAGAAGAAAGGCCACCAGAAGAACCCTCCTGAACAATGCCATACAGAATTCCACCAGAGTTCACTCAGAGAATAAATGCTCTGGAGCATCCCAGAAGTTGCCAGGGAAGATGGTGACGATTGACTGTGAATTGGTGGTCACAGGACCCAAAGGCATGTTAATTCCTTGGCTCAATATAGCACTATCAACTATGATGGATATGAGCTTTATGACAAATACAACCCTCCACCCTTCCACATTGTGGACAACCAGACCAAATGAAGTGGTGTCTGCAAGAAGCACATGGTGAATGCTGCACCCTTCAAGATTGCTAGGAGCCAGATCTTGAAGATACTCTTGGGGAAGAGTAGTGGGGCATGCCATCCACAATAACTTCAAAGCCCTGCAATACTTTCACCCCAAGTCCCTTACCTAAGACACCTCTCAAATACCCCTTCTCAATCAGAAGGTCAACTGCCCGAAGAATGTCACCATGTCTCTGAAGCGCCTTACTAAACAGCTGCTACACCAGGACATACAGATTGCTGGAAGATACCCAGGCCACCATGGAGCTGTACAAGTTGGTTCAAGTTGAATGAGAACCAACATCTTGCCCAGAATCCCCCCCAAAACTAGGAGCTGTGGGGAGACAGAAGCAGCACCCAGGAGAAACAGGGCAGACACCTGGTTCTACCAGCCTCAAACCTATGGAAGTTTAGACTTCTTGTAGAGAGACACTCTACCCCACACTTAATATCCATTGAAATTTCACCTCAGCTCTCGTGCCCTGTAACTGGTGAAGTGTCCCATGAAAGGGGGAAACCTCCATGTCAGATTCCAGCTTAGAACATTTACCTTAAATGGTGCTAACCACAGGACCTGTGTGCTTTGTGCCACACAAACTTTTTTATTTCCAGGGTAGGGCATCACTACACTGCCTTATCACTAGGGTGGCCATATGTCTCTTATTTCTTGG
Source organism: Glaucomys volans (assembly GCA_020662805.1). Classification (NCBI taxonomy): domain Eukaryota; kingdom Metazoa; phylum Chordata; class Mammalia; order Rodentia; family Sciuridae; genus Glaucomys; species Glaucomys volans. The sequence goes on along the minus strand of JAJEJO010000383.1, from coordinate 840,108 downwards.
AGACAGGTTGGGGAAGGGAGGATTGACCAGGTGGCCTCAAACTCCGAGGCCCAAGCAATACTCCTACCTCAGCTTCCTGAGTAGCTGGGACTACAGGCCTGTGCTATCATGCCCAGCACTGTTTATTCTCATGTAATTAACAGCATCCTTTCACTTTCAAAAGGATCCTGATTGGATACTGAATTGTATGGTCACGTTACATATCCTAGACTCTGCTTGTGGCTTAGAGTCTACATCCAGCCTGCCAGGACACCATCTGCCAACTTTCAGAAGAGTCACTGTTAGTGACGTTTTGTTCTTAAAGTTATAAGGCAGTGAGGTAAGAGTGTAGCTTAGAAATCAACTTTCCTGATTAAGAAAAGCAGTCTCTTATCTAGAATATTAGAGGATTTATTTAATTTAGGTTCTGCATAGAAGGTTGAAAATGATTTACATGGTTTTAATGTTTTTGTTTTTTGGGTTTTTTTGTTTTTAAGCTTTTACCTTGCTAAACCAAACATCTAAAAGTCAAATGATTGCTGTGATAAATTTTTATAATGGAAAAAAATAGTACATATATGCAATAAATCCAAAGCCTACTATATCCATGAAAAATCTTCATGTTCTTGGCCCACAATCTGTCATCAAAATAAAAATTAGTAACAGCATAAATTATAATTAAATTTACATGGGTTCATGGTTACCTTAACAACCCTCCTCCCAAAAAACATAATAATTACTGCAACAATAAAAATTGACTGGTAAAGTCACCCTTCCATCTGTAAGTTTATAAATTCAAATAATTAAGAGAGTCTGGAAAAGTACAACAAGAGGAATTTCAAAGCATACCTTTTAACTAGTGAACTGTCAAATCAGGATTGAATTTATTTGCCACCAGCAACATGCATCTTGCTAATTGCCACTTCTGTGAGCTAGAGTATGTGCCTTCCTTTCCATTAATCTACAAAGAATTAGAGAATTATGGAACCCTCATGGGCTAAAATGGTTCTTACAGTCCTATTTCACCCAAGTGGCATACACCTACACACATATATATAATCTGACTCTAACTTTACAATAACAGCAACAGCACTGAAGGCACAAAAAAAACCAGGTTAGATTCAAATACAAGTAAGAGTAAAAAGGATTCATATAGGCACTATCACAGACACAAAACCATCTCATTATATCACCTCCTCCATCCCTAAATGTCTAAAAACAAAGAATAAATTAACACTTTATATGCACATGTGCACACACACACACACAATAACTTACCCTATCACAGCAAGAAGCTTCTGTATCAAAACCAACATTTTAATAAAATATGGATATTTTAGCTTCTCTTAAGTTCACTTAAATTTCTTAATGGTTGCCTAAAGTCCAAAATCCAAGGACTCTAATAATTGGGAACAGGCGGATACAAATAAATCAACGTATCCATTTGTTTCTATTTCTTCAAATCCTCAAGAGATAAGGACAGAAGAAAAAATCTTATGAGATACATTTTAAAGATTCAAATTAAATAAAGTTTAGCTTAACCATGAATTAACATTTAATAAGGTAGAAAGCTGAGTTTTTAAATATTTCCTTATGCTGTGAGAAATGCTTTTTTAACATTATAATAGCACTGGCATTACTGGGAGCTTCTAAAAAAATCAGCATCTTGAGTCCCACCCAAATTTGACTAAGAAGAACTACTAGTTTAACAAGAAACTCAATTGTATTAAATAGCCTCTAGTCACCCTTAACACTCAAACTGCAAAAGAAAATAGAAAAGTCAGATAACAGATGTCAAAAGAAATCAGAACTTTTTAAAGACATGAAAAAAACGGATTTCCACTGAAGAATCTGTCCAAAAGTTACATTCAATTTTTCCTTTCTTAGAAACCTTCTCTAGAATCCTAGCTACTCAGGAGGTTGAGGAAGGAGGATATCAAGTTTGAAACAATTTAGTGAGACCCTGTTTTAAAATTAAAAAATAAAAAAGGCTGGGATGTAGCTCAGTGGTGGAGCAAACCTGGGTTTAGTACTGGGATTAGAGCAGGGACAGATAGTTCTTGTTTTGATTCTAACTAGGACAAAAAAAGCCAAGGGGAATAAAAAGAAAAAAGACAAATTAAGCATGATCACAAGTAAGTTCCAATCAGTTTTCTAATCTTCACATTATAACTTTTGAAATTCACTATATGAAATTTCAAAAATGAATGAATGCTAATGTAATCTCCTTTTAGTCAAAGCTTTCACTAAATCCCAAAAAAGGCTCACTTAACACTCCCTGAATTATAACTGAAAATGAGAAAGTGCTGGGGAGATAACTGGGAGATAACTGATATAGGGTCTTCCAGTGCCTCCTGCTAGGAAGGTCCCTTGGTGATGTCTCCCAGTCTTCACTTTTTGGGACATCACCTTTGGTGAAGCACTTCTCCTTCCACTACCACAGTAACTGTTACTCAAAGTGTTCACTGCCCTGTCTTCTGTGTAACTATGGAAAATATTCTTACCATACTTCATACTCAATTTCAAAAACAACTCTTTTAACATCTCAGAAGCCACTGGGCTAACTCCTAACTCAGCAATCAGTGATTCTAATTTTTTAAAAGATTGAAATAAAGGACCTCCCACCTTTCAGCTTCCTAAGAACAAGTCAATAATGAAGTGTGAGTTGACTTAAAAGTCAAAAAAGTCAGAGATTCTTGGTTCAGCAAACTCTGATACTCTACAAAATGTAAATAAAGGGTTTAAAAGCAGCAATGTAAACAATGTTTTTCCTTTAGCCTAAGCACCTGACTGCCAAGGGTTCAGAACTTACAGAGCTTCCCGGTTCATATCAATTATCAGTAAGATCAGTCCTACTTTCTAAGTCTCAGGACTTCCTTCTTCATATTGCTCCTTTTACCTATACTACTCGTCCTTAGCTAATATCCTCCCACTAAGACCTCCTGCATTCTTCAAGTACATGTCACGTCATTTATATGCAATTATACTTCAAAATGTTCTCTCCTCTTCTCATTTTAATACCACATTTTTACTTATTTCAGAGCATAAACATGTCTTAAGTTTTCTGTTTTTAATTATGCAAATTTATTCTCCTCCCAAAACTTTATCACCACACATCAAAATATTTTATTTAGCAGCTCCAGTGACCATCGAAAACTTGTCAGAAATTAGAAACTTTGTTTAAAACAAGCTACATCTTTTTCATGTAGCTATATATTAGTTGTAGATGGACACAATAGCTTTATTTTATTTACTTATTTTTATGTGATGCTGAGAATCAAATCCAGTACCTCACACATGTGAGGCAAGCGATCTACCACTGAGTTACAACCCCAGCCCCTCATTTGCATTCTTCTGATATTAGGGATGTTCAGAATTACTTTACTATCTGTCTGTCATTTGCGTATCCTCTTTTGAGAAACGTTGCCCATTTTTAAATTGGGCTTTTTGCTATTTGGAGTTCCTTACAATATTGATATCAACCCTTGTCAGATGTACACATTGCATATATTTTTTCCCATTCTGTAAGTTGTTTCTGTGATCTGTTTTCTTTCCCATGCAGAAGGTTTTTCATTTGATGTAATCCCATTTTGCTCTTGCAGTTATAACAGTTTATAAAGCATAAAGGAGGAAGTATTTTGACCTTTCTTGTATTTAGACCTTTCTTTTATTAGATATTAACATCCTTTTTAGGGCACGTAAAGCTATTTAATCAGTTCCCTATAGCTAATTTGTTTGATTTGTTTTAAGGATAAGAACAGAATCATGGTGACAAGCACCAAAAGCTTATGTTTTGTGTTTCTTTTATGAGTACAGATAGCATGTCAGGAAATCAAAATGATTTCAAATTTGGGTTTCAAAAGTTGGCATTGGTGTATCACTAAACTCTGACCTCCATTTTCATTTTTACTTAATACTATAAGTACTGCTTAATGGATCAGATTATTACAAATCAACTGGTTGCCACTAGTCTTTCTTCGTGTTCATAAAAAATATCAGAGGAAAATTCTAGATGTGCCATCTCAACAGCTAAATACTAAATACAAGGACCAAATACTACTGAGACTACAAAAATGTAATATGGACTGACATTAATACATGCAACTACCACAACCAGATTGCAGCAGTTTCAACATGCAGTTGTTTGAAATTCATGATTTAAAGCAATTTGATTTATTCTAGTCATATACTGTATTCTATAATTTTAGTCAATAGTTTACATTTTATCAAGCTAGGATAACATACAAAAGGCTTAAATACCCTTCTAAATAAATCATGATGAGCCAAAATTAAGTTCTTTGACCATGCAAAAGTTTTTTTTATTTAAATTTTCTAAATTCTAGAATGATACTAAAATAAAATTTGTCCAAGAGAGCTCACCTACCAGCAAAAATATTAGCAATAGCAGCAACATTAGAGCTGAACAAAAAGCCAGAGACACACTGTACTAAGAAAAAATGCTTCCAAATTCTTCATATCAAATTTGATAAATTTTTTTTAAAACCGTCAGAAATACTAATTTTTCAATTTCATTACTTCATTCACAAACACTAATGCCTGTTAGGGACCAAAGTACCATCAAACATCAATACAGTTTCTCAAAAAAGTATAATTACTAAGTACTTATTGATAAATGATTTTTTTAAATATGCTTATGGAATCTCCAAATATATCATTAGAGCACATTTATTAAAATCACTGTTCTTCATACCATATGCAAGAAAAATAACTTTTCTACCTTATGAACATAAATTTCAGCATAGAAGATAAAAGAGCTACATTCCAACATTTGAGTTTTTCTATTAAACAACTTCACCCCAAAGAGAAACAACTAAGGGAGGAAAAAAAAACACAAAGATAAAACAGAATTTTCACTTCATTCTCTTCCTTATAAAATTCCAACATAAGAATATCTGAGTTTCCTGAAGCAGACAAAACACTTCCAGAGACTTTATTATGGCTAAATTTTTTTACAAAAATCAACTTAAAAAATAGCACTTCAAGGTCATCTATAAATAATTCAACTGCCATGCACAAAAGAACATGTTAACATTGTCAAACAGCTATGGTTTCAATAATGTTGTATACGTGATCTTGCTAATCCTTACTAAATTTTTTAAAATCCCAAACTACTATTTTGAGATGTATTAGATATAAAATGCACTAGATGTTATCAGAATTCTGCTACAAGCAGCCTGAATTAAAGCTGGTCCTCTGCTGCCATCTAGTGAAGTCATAAAACACCAAAAACTAAACCAGAAGTGACAAAATTTTCAGCAATAAATCTATTTAATAAATCACTAATTTTTTTAAATATGGTCTATGAAATACCACTGCAGAAAATACTACAATAATAAATAAATGCACTGGAGTTTTTTAACACATTAAAAAATGTGTATGTGTTCCCACAGGCGTCTTCAAGAGCAAATTATTGCAATAAATGCTCATTTGAGAAAAGTTAACTAGAATAATATTATCATAGTATTGTTACAAAAGCAAAAATGTCAAAACAATCTAAATTTACAACCACTCAGGAACTGTCAAAGTATAATGCATTCATACAATGGCATTACGAATCCAAAATGATTCCTCTTTCTCCCAAGTTATCATCAAAATAATAGCAAAGTTTGTTTTGTTTTTTCTTTTTAAAATATAAAGCTATCTGGTAGCTTTAAAAATAAATAAATAAATGTTTACAAGGCCACAAATTCTTTGATCTTCAAGAGATAAAGATTAATTTCCCTCCCCTTGAGGGGGGACCAAGTTTATGTACCACTTCTAAAAATAATATATGGTAGAAAGTGATTGTATGACACTTCTGAAATTAGATGATAAAGGTACTACTACTTCATCCTGGGTGCACTCTTTGATTAACTGCTCTGGAGGAAGCTGGTCACCATGTCATGAGGGACTAAGGCAGCTTTGGGAATTTACCTGGAACCCTAGATTTAGTATAAGGATTATTTTAACCTGAAGATATTTTGAGATTCAATAGATCAGAAAGAAGCCTTCTAGGAACTTCCCTTGTATAACTTAAAAGCAGAAAGTTCTGGAAATAAGGGTGCCATAAATCTGCTCCTTCTGGAAACTCCATTCCCAAGAAGAGTTAAATTATCAAAAATCCCCTCTCTGGAGAGTTTTATATCCATGAAGAAAACTACTTCCACCAGCAAAAACAAACTATCACAAACTTAAATTACCATTTGTTTCCCCAAACATCTATTTGTTTTCCTAAACAAACCCATTTATTCTTCCCATAGAAGCCTATTCTCTACCTTTCCTTTTTCCTGATGAGTTAGGTAAATTCAGCAAACCACTGATTTTGTGGATTTTCACATGCACATGAATACTTAGCTTTTTCTCCTGCTAATCTGTTTTTTGTTAGTATAATTTGCAGGTCCCCAACTACAGAACCTAAATGGGTACAGAAAAGCTTTTTCTCCCAAACACAGCTGATGGAGAAGCACAGATAAGATATGGAGGCCTCAAACCAACAGCGAGTGAGGAACTGAGGCCTACCATCAACCACATAAGTGATCTTAGAAGTGAAGCAATGAAATAAAGCAGCCCCAAATGTTTAACTTCAACCTCATAAAAGCCACTAAGTCAGAACCACCCAACTAAATTGCTCTCCAAAACTAGGAGATAATAGAATAGGGTAAGATAACAGCCTAAATGTCCTCATCATATGGTGGTCAGCTTCCTCCAGAGCAACTGATCCAAGAGAACCACCAAAATGGAAGCAGTAGTCCTTTTATCATCTAAACCCAGAAGTGACATACAATCACTTTCTTCCATATTTTATTTTTAAAAGTGACACAAACCCAGTCCGTACTCAAGACAAGGGAAATTAAGTGCTATCTTTTAAAGGGAGAATGATGTTTTAAGTTGCTAATTTAAGAACATCAGCAGATGTACTATTTCAATAAAATTTCTGGGTTGACAAGAAATAGATGGAGAAGTGCTGAGTACCAAATATCCACAGATATTGGGATTCGATTCTTAGCACTACAGATAAATAAGTAAAATAAAGGTCCATTGACAACTAAAATAATAATCTTTTTTAAAAAGAAGATACAGAAGTAAGGTTTTTAGTATCCTAAGGGAAAATTATTTTAACCTAAAATTTATTCACAACCAAACCATTAAGTATAGGGCCAGTGCAAGAGCATTTTCATACACCTAGACATGGATATGGGTTACTTCCTGCACATTCTTAGGAAGTGACTGAAGGAGGTGGCCCTGTACAATGTGAGAAACTAGAAGAAAAAAAACTAGAAGAAATCTGGATGCAGTGATGCACATCTATATTCCCAGCAGCTCGGGAGGCTAGGGCATGAGGATCGCATTTTCAAAGACAGCCTCAGCAACTTAGCAAGGTGCTAAGCAACACAGTGAGAACCTGTTTCTAAATAAAATATAAAAAAGGGATGGGAATGTGGCATAGTGGTTAAGCACCCCCACCCCAGTA
>JAJEJO010000383.1:810745-832258 GCA_020662805.1 Glaucomys volans | reverse complement strand
TAAGAACAGATAAAACAAAATCTTGAAAATACTTGATAATAGAGTAAGAGCAATTAGTAAAGTATAAAAGTAACTTCTATTTAAATTCAACAGGAACATGTTATTGCAAGGACAGAGGGGTCATGGCATAAACCCTGGGCAAGTTAGCTATATCTTGGTGTTCTCTAGCACACCTGCTTTGAGAACTAATAAACACTTCCCAGGGCTCACTGGCAGGAGACTAGGAAAAGGAGGGAGAGACCTAATTATTTCTTGCTTCTGGCAACATCTCAGAAGTCACTAAAGCAGCAGCCATGGGGTTGTGGGTTCCTCATGGAAATTCCTCAGTGGGGGTGATTTTGCTGCAGCAGACTGTATTCCAATAGCAGCAGCACCTCCTCTAGCAGACACACCAACAGCTGTGCTAACCAGGCTCCAACCAGAACCAGTTCACTGATCTCAAGATCAAGATGACCCTTTTCTTCCTTTTGCTTCTACAACTTTGTAAGCAATTCTAATTCTGTGTATTTAAATCCTTATACCTTTCAAATACTAGTGATTTCTCTTTTCTTGATATTAAAAAGAAAATTTAAGTCTTTCCACAATCTAAACAATAGTTCCAGTGGGAGGGAAAAAAATTAAGTATTTTCACTATTTAAAAATCAACCACAGAATTTTTTTTAATTTTTTTTTAATTTTTAAATTATGTTCAGTAATCAACATGTAAATGCAAACAGGTAACAATATTACAGTTCAGGCTTGGGGTTGAGGATGTAGCTCAGAGGTAGAATACTTGCCTGGAATATGCAAGACAGTCCTAGGTTTGATCTCTAGTACCACAAAACAAATTAATCAATCAATTAATTAAATAGGGCTGGCATAACTTAAGAGGTAGACGGAAGACAGGGAGCTCTACATCCTCATCTTACAAGATGAAGAGTCAAAAAAACTGTGTTATTTGAACAAGAAAGAAAGGATTAAACATACGGACATGCTCAATGAAGAAATAACTAACGAATAACTACAATGGAAGACTTTAAATGAAGGAAAAAGGGGAACAAAAATTCTGATGTGCTACATCAGAAGGAACTCATCTAAAATTTGATTAACAGTGATATAAGCATGTATTAGAAACTTGGGGATAACCACAGAGAAAAATGTAAAAATTTAAAAAGTGGTTATCTTCTGGGAGTAGGACTGATGCAAAGGAAGGAGAAAAGACTGGGGAAGAGTTCTAGCACTCTCTATTATCAACTTTTCAGTTCTACTTCACTTGTTTAACCACAAACAAGAATTACAAAGAAATAATTTTATGTTTATAACCAATCAAAAAATATTTAATGAAGTGCAAAAATATTTAGGCTGTAAATAGCAGACTGTTAAATAATAAATCATGAATAATAAATAATTTCTGTAGAAAACATAAATCACCTAATTGAAGTTTTAATATACAGCACACACTGTAATTTCTGCACCTTGAATGGGTAGTTGGCTTATAATAAACACTAAAATAATTGTGGAAAGAATATACTTTCATTCAACTTAAAATACAGAGACATAGAGGGAGACCTAAAAGCATACACACAAGATGTAAGCAGAAACCATCTCTAAACAGTGAAATTACAGATTTTTTTCATTTTTGTCCTTTGCCTAAATTCTCTACAATGAATAAAAATTACTTTATAATGGGAAAAATACTTTTAAAGACCCTGTCATTTTTTCATATTACAAGACCAGAATCACAAGACAAAAAAGATATTTTTACTGAAATGCTTATCAATTCAAAATAAATTCACAAATTCAAAATAAATTCACAACTACTAACAATGGATTAGGTTTAGTAAGGTGCAGACATAAAACTAATCTTGACCTAATTATAGAATTTGAAGGGCTTCCAAAGTAACAAGATACTACAAACTCATTATTCATAGCACAGATCAGGCAATTAGTTCCAACACTAGTAAGGAAACCTCACCAATCTATAGCTAAAAAGCCTCTCAGTTATTTTAGTTACTTTTAGATTAAACAGCTCTATTCATTATCTATAGTGTCTTTATCAAACTTCAAAGTACAAAATCAAATGATACACTTATTTGCACTAAGTACCATGAATGCTACAGGTTATGCTTTTCAGAACTTCGTAGTCATACAAATTAAATGTGTAAAATACTGCATTCTTTTCAATGGTTTTCATCAGAAACTAATGCCACCGCCATTGCTCAGATATACCTTGATGTGGAATAAAATTTAAAAGCTACCCAAAAGGGTTTGGGCAGCAAAAATTATCACAGAGTTAACACAGATATGAAAAACATCTTAATTTTTATACAACAGTTTCCGTAAGAAGACCAAAAGAAATAGCCTGTTTTATTTTACAGTTTTCACTAAAGTGACTGATTACAGTGAATGTGGTTGTATCTCTTACTTATGTCACTATAAATTTAAAAATAAACCTGTCATCAATAAAAAAATGGAAAAATATATCTATGAACACTCAATATATATTCCTAAAATCAAAAAAAGCAGTCATATTTCATATGGAACATCTTTGTACCTCTCCTTATTTATTTGTCTTCTACAACAAATCATTTGACTACATCTTTTAATTTATCTTAAAGCTACTTGAGGGCACGAACTATATTGTTTTACTACTGTGTCTTGTATTGCTTTAGATACTGCATAATTATAGTGTAGGTAGAGAATCCCTAATCTGAAAATCCAAAATCCAAAATGTTTGTTAGAATATGAGGCCACAAAAGGAAAAATTTACACCATGAAATTTTGTTTCACACATAAAACTATTAAAACATTGTATATAATTACCTTCAAGAAAAATGTACAAGGTGTACATGAAACATAATGAATTTTGAGCTTAAACTTGGGTCCTGTCTCCAAGATATCTTATATGCAAATATTCCGAAATCTAAAAGAATCAGAAAAATACAACACTCCCTGTCCCAACCATTTCAAATAAGGGACACCTAACCTGTAGGTTAACAGTTAGCTATTAAATCAATAAATACTATTTTTAAAAGGATACTGATCTCCCATTAAGTAAAAGGTGATATTAAATTTCATCTGCCATCACAAAACTATGTCAAAGAAAACTGTTTCTATGGCTTATCTAAAACAGAACAATACATATAACATTTAGATGGAAAAACAGGAAAAAAGGAAAGAAGGCAGTAGACAAAAAGAAGAGGGCATAATGTTTGGAGGAACCAAATATCCAACTCTTAACAGTGATTATCCCAAGGGGTAGGATAAATGTTTTCATAGGGAAAGCTTTTAATTTCTCTACATAATGTTCTGTAAGAAAGACATTATTGAAAAAAAATTATTAAAAAACAGAAAAATCGCCCTTGATAAACAGTAGAAACACTGAAAAGGAATGAGAACATCATCTGGTGATAAGGAAAAAAAGAAACCCACTCATTATACGGTAAAGTAGTAAAGATTAGGGGCTCTAGGGCCAAACCGCCTGCATTCAAAACCCAGTTCTGTTACTTATAATCATGTATGGCCTTAGGAAGTTTACTTGCCTTTATATGAATCATTCTCCTAATTTATAAGATGGAAATAACAATAGCACCTACTCCACAGAGTTGTGAAGATGAAATGAGAATTTCTGTGTAAAATTCTCAAAACAATGACTATTACACAAGAAGTATTCAATAAGTCTTAACTGCTAAAATTGTTTCTGCAGTGAAAATATATAATACATTTGTGCAATCACAATGGTATTCAAAAATGTTAATTAAGGCAATAATAAAATTACATTGTCCTTTCATGAATATTTACATCAATGAAGTTTTAGGAGAAATATTTATTTTCTAATTATCAACTTGGTACATTATTATATATATTAAATGAAACTACCTAAAACTGTCAAAGATGCAGTGACGGGCACTCCTGGGCAATGTTGTTAGGGATGTATCACTACAACCTTTGGCAAGGTATATTAAGAACTTTAAATGTTTTCAAACTTTATAAGTTATATTACTTTTATTATAATTGATTCAAAGATCATTATAAGGAAATCAGTACAGTTTTTTATAGCAAAAAAAAAAAAAAAACTGATGTCTCAATGCCTTCAGAATAAACTATTTTACCCTGGCAGCAATTAAGTCATGTTTTTAAAAACTGTTATATAGAGGAACCATTGATGCACCTGAAAAATAAATACATTATAACAATGGAAAATGATCATGTTAGATAAAAGACAGAATACAGGGGATGGAGGTGTAGTTCAGTGGTACAGCATTTGCCTAGCATGTATGAAGTTCTGGGTTTGAGCCCCAGCACCATAAAAAAAAAAATAAAGAAGAAGAAGAAGAAAAGAAAGAAAATGAAAGAGAAAGAAAAGCAGAACACAAAAATAATCATATAGTAATTTCAAATTTCCTGCTAAGAATAGCAAACCTAACACAATTTCTAGCATATTATAGATGTTCAATAAGTATTTGTTGAATGCATGAGTGAACAAAGAGATAAATTCAACCTTTCTATCCTATATTATCTGCTTCTCATATATTTGAAGCTACTTGTCTCTTCTGAAAAAAATTTGTTTAATCTCCAAGTTTTACATGTTTGCTACCCCTAATGTGGACACATGAAAATTCTAATTTAGGATGATATCTATGTTTGCAACAGAAGTTTTACCTTGTAACTATTTAGCAGTAAATTATCTAGCCAGATAATTTGGGAATAAGTAATAAATTCAGTTGATTTTTATTTTTAACCTATTTTGTTTCATCATCCCAGATGTAGGACACCTATACATACTTAAATACAGCATGTAATATATAATTATACAACATGATTATGATGAGAATATAATTATATTGTAATAATGTTAGTTAACATTAATTAATATATTATAAGCTTTAGATTATTATTTCCAACCTACTTTGATACAACTGTATCAATTTTGTTGAAATATTCACAGAACTGAAAACTCTGAGAACTAAATGTTGATACCCATAAAATAATGTTTTTCAAAAGAGTCCTCAGCTATGACAATAACTAACATTGAGCACCATACTAAGCATTTTATGTGGATCTCTTTAATCAATTAGTAGACAAATTCTCAGATGTAGCCCTAAACTCAAAGGCTGGCTAAATTATTATTCTAAATTAGATCACCAATGTTTAAATTGTCACTGGACATAAAGGAAAGTGGATCCCAAACCTAGCTAAAAATCAGAATCAATTGGGGTGCTTTTCAAAAATATTCTCAGAACCAACCCAAGCCTACTAAATTTCAATCTCTGAATTTTACTTTTTTTTTCCTTTTTCTTTTCCTAGTATAAGCTTCCTATGGTGGTAATGCAATTGGTGTGTGGTAACTGCTATCCTAAAAGGTTCCACAGTAACCTCAGAGACCATGCCAGAATGCCACATGCTTTTCGGCAATGTGCAATAACTAACACAGTACTGCTTTTGTCTATTTAATAAAGGGAGGCTCTAAGTAAAATTCAGACTAGGGGAAGGAGTCAAGTAAGTTCTATTACTTTCTTTTTTAACCAATCAACCACCAGATATCATCAACTATGTAGTGTCAGATCAATAAACAGTGGTTCTAACTGACCTCTAATCATTCAGTTAGTCTCTCTTCCCCAGGATGAAAAAGAAACACTGGAGCCATGGCTTTGTTATGTCCTTCCAGCCTCAGCAACAGGGAGGTACTAAACAACTCAGTGAGACCCTATCTCTAAATAAAATACAAAACAGGGCTGGGAATGTGCCTCAGTGGTTGAGCCCCTAAATTCAATCCCTGGTACTTAAAAAAAAAAAAAAAAAAAAAAAAAAAGCCAAGTCCTAAAAAGAAAGACCAGAGTTATATTATGGATTTTACCACAAACTACTATATGATTTGAAGCAAATATTTTAATTTTCTGGATTGTGGGCTTTCAGGCACTTCCCAAAACAGTTCAAAAGTTTTTGGGAAAAAAAAATCCTTTCCAAGGGCTGGTGATGTAGCTCAATGGTAGAATGCCTGCCTAGCATCTATGAGGCAAAAAATCATTTCCAGATATCACTTTATTTACTAGTGAGTTTCTAAATATTAGATATGAAGTTTGGGCTATAATTAATATTTACTAGTAAGTAACTAAGAAGATTAATTCTTTTTTTTTTTTTTTTTTTTTTTTGACTAGGGGGTGATAACCCCGGGGGCTCGGTCACTGAGCCACATCCCCAGCCCTATTTTGTATTTTATTTAGAGACAGGGTCTCACTGAGTTGCTTAGGGCCTCGCTAAGTTGCTGAAGCTGGCTTTGAACTCGCAATCCTCCTGCCTCACCCTCCCAAGTGCTGGGATTATAGGCATGCACCACCGTGCCCGGCAGAAGATTAATTCTTGTTTAATACCAAGAGTCACTAAAGTTCTTACATTATATATGAGAAAGAACAATTTACTTTCTTGTAAAAAGAAAACAGAGCTAAATTGAAATTTATGTCTTGATTTAGCTCTTCCCTCAAGTGAGACTATAAAAAGAACTGAACAAATCTAAATGAAAATAGTATATGCAATACCTAACTGATCACAATGATTTATTCATTCTGTTCCTACACTGTATAAAATACCGTTTTTAGTTCACTGAAAATTATTTGAGATACCTGAAACCTATTCAATATTCCTCTTAATAGGTATGACTTTCTAATTACCATATCATTATTTTATCTATGCTATTCTTACCTGAACATTCAGCTCCAGCTATCAGAATAAACATCTGCTACAAACATTATTAATGAGATACATATCAAGGGATCCCAGGAAGCGACTAACCACCTGAGATAATTGCACGGTTCTTAATAAAACTATGACAGCAGCAAAAATATAAAAGTTGCCTAAACATACTTTAATTTATTACTATAACAGCTATTTCTACAACACACTATTCACAGATGACTAAGTACTTATGTCACAGCATATATGGTGTGAGCCATACATCAAGTATCCATGTTACAACAAAGCCATGGAATATCATTTTCATTAGGAAAAAAAGGTCTAAAAATGTCTTTTAAATGAACACATTTAATAAATCAGCTGCATAAAAAATCCTAAGTAACAATAGTTTAGTAATACTTAGAACTAAGGGGATGAAAAACATTTCAATATTCAAAATTTATTGAAAGACAAAATTTTAAATAAAACTATCTTTATATTAATATTTTCTTCCTTAAGTTCACTTTTTACACTTTCCTATAAAGCAAGAACATTTGAGATATAAAGATTATCTTGTGAGTTGGGGTTATACCTCAGTGGGAGAGCACTTGCCTAGCACGTGTGAGGTACGGTTCGATCCTCTGCACTACATAAAAATAGAATAAATAAAATAAAAGTATTGTGTCCATCTACAACTAAAAATATTTTTCACTGTTTTTTTATTCCATGCATCTGATCTCACCCCAACAATACAACTAAAAAATATTCTTTTAAAAAAAGATCTTGTAAGAAGAATGCCAATCATGGGTTGGGAAACTATGGCTCAAAGGCCAAATGCGGTCTAATGTTTTGTTTAAAAAGTTTTATTGAAACTCAGTCACTGTCACTTATTTATGTGAGAGCAATGGGATGTGACTGTTTCTGTGTCACAATTATAAAGATGAGGTAGATGAGACAGAGACCATATGTATAACCAAACCTAAAATAATTACTGGGAGGCCCTTTAGAGAAAAAGTTTGCTGAGCCCTAGATTAGAGGAAAACTTAAAATTGAAGGTTCTGTTTTAAGTAGTCCTGACCCATGCACTAGCTAACACAAAGCCCTTGAGGTATACAGTTTTCAATATAATTTCTGAATGAATAAAAGAAGGGGATTCCCAGATCAGGACCCAGAAGAATGGATTTTGTCTATAATTTCTTTCTAGAAACATACAAATGTATATTGCTTAAATATGTTATAAAAAGCTTAATAAACATTTATCTCCATAAATGACTCAATGGCATTTTTTAAATTTCTGTTATAATTTTTCTAATAGAGCAAGTCCCATTTATATATACAGTTCTTCTTGAAGCAAGGCTTGCCTGTATGTGTGTGCTATATAAATAAGGCAGAAAATGCATGTGTGGATATATATTATGTATATGTACCCACATATAAAAATTAAGAGCTATCTTTTATTGAGTGTGTGATAGTTGCTTTAAATTACTTCACTGAATTTGTTTATAATTACTCCAAGGGTTATCATCCCTATACTATATAAATCTAAACACAACAACTGCTTTCTCAGGTCCATCTGGCTTTAAATCCAGTCCTAGTATATCGTTTCCCTTGAAACATGCTCTTTTCAAAATTACTGTTAAAGGGCTTATCAAAACAATAAATAAAAGGAGGGAGTTATACTTTTGTTTGGAAATTAACTGACACAAAATCATGGTTTCTTTCAATTTCAAAAACTATACAACTACTACAAGTGCTTTGATCTTAATGTGAAGACATATACAGTTTTTCACTAATTAATACAATATATTTATGAGTGTCTGCCATGCATATGCCAGGCACTAGTACTAGGGGAAAGGTGGTTAAAAAGACAAAAGTTTCAGATCTCGTGGAGCTTGCTTTCATCAATTACCAATTCATTATAAGGCTCTTCTTCATCCAAGTTATTCCTGTAGACTTACATTTTTCCTATGTCAAACAGTCTGTTCTCTCTTATCTTACTATTTGCATTACCATAGTTAATATGAAAAATAATTGTTTTTACATAGTAGTTCAGAAACAATTAAAATTTATAGAATTTAATCTCTCAGCTGAAAGACTAAAATGTGGAGAAATTAATTCTAAAATTTTTACATAGTTCTAAGTCTTCACTTTCACATGAATGCTGAATTATTCTAAAGACTGATAATTTCTTTTTATTGCATCACAAATTCTACTAATAAACTTAGTATACAGTGAAATTCTACTATGAAATTCTAATTATCTTTTCCCAGAATACCATTAAAAAGGAGTATTTCACAATTATAAGACAGTTCAATTCCAACTGTAACCACAGAACCCTTTAATCGCTTCCACTGGTATTACATTTATACCCAATTAGAAAGGACTCAATAGGCAGAGCCATGAAAAAAACGGAGAAAGAGTATTCAAATCAAAAGGAAGAGGCAAAGTAAAAAAAAGTTTAATGTATTTTAAGAATGGTCAGAAGGCCAACAGCTCCTCCTTTACTTATATGGGAATTCTCAACAAAATTAAAGAACTATCCAATTAAGGTAGCATCAAATCTCATAAAGTGACTATCAATTATACATGTTAGTCTTTTATTGAAAGTCATCTTTTTTAGCTTAGAAATGGAAGTGGGGAAACACTATTAAATTTCAATATACTGGGGTGTAGGCTGTGGCTCAGTGGTTGAGTGTTTGCCCAGCATGTGTGAGGCACTGGGTTCAATCCTCAGCACCACATAAAAATAAATAAATAAAATAAAGGTATTGTGTCTATGTACAACTAAATGTATTTTTAAAAATTCCAGTATACTTTCACTAGTATTATAGTTTAATAAAATGTTTTTATCTTATCACATGCATAAAATATATTTTCATGAAAACTTTGAAGCCACAGTTTTAGCTATTTAATCTACCGAAAATGATGGCTGTGAGAAAACCATTTGACTAGTTCTACCAAAACAATCAGCCAAATCATTCCCACTATTTGACAGAAAAGTCTGGTTTCATTCTCATTCCAAGTACACAAGTCAACATTCTTAGGCCAATTATTTCACATTTGAATTCTAATGTGAGGTAGAGAGGCAGATGCTGGCAGATACAACCCCTGCCACAACTTGTCTCTGTGGATGAAATAAGGTGCTTCGATATTGCTTAAGAAAGTTCTCTTTGCTCTCCTGGAAATCTCCCTCAGGAGAGACATTCTTTAAACAACAGCAAAGAGAAAAAAAAAAAAAGTCTTTAAAGGAAAGATAATCACTTTCTACTCATTCCCACTTCCCTGCTCTATAGAAACATGAACTGAGAACTTTCCAACCCAATCCAAAAAATATTTTATTGCTAAATCCAACATACATTTTTCACTCTATATGATTTAACACTGTTGATCTCTCTCCTCTTTGTTCAAAGTTTACTTTCCCTCAGCTTCAGTGAAAAATCTTTCCACTGGTTTTATCTTATCTCCCTAATTATCAATAGCCAATCCTTCCTCTACCCAGTAGTCTCTCCACAACCCTTTCCTTGCTATGTTATTGTCTCCAACCATCTGAATTTTCTATCTAGATTTTTCTTCTAGGGCCTCAATCCAAATAATCAAATACCCAAAGGATATTAAGGAAATGCATACAAGAGGTAAACCAAAACAACCTAAATAAGTTTATTCTAATGTCACTTTATTTTTCAGAAAATGATTTGTGTTTATATTTATTGAACCAAATGGGGATTTATTCAGGTATGAGGTATGTGTTGAAGTCCTAAACTGAATTTGTTCCAAACTGTTTATCAACACCCAAATTATGTTACCAATCAAATAATCATCTGCAAGCTCTATGAGAGAGGAAGGGTGCCTACCTTGTTCATGGCTGTTTCCCTAGGACCTATCACATTTCCTGTCACATGGTAGATATCTAAGAAAAAGGAACTACAATTTGATGAATAACTGAAGTCTTAAGGATGGGGATACAGCAGATGATAATATTCAAAGCTAAAGGAAAAATCAAATAGGCAAGATCTACTCTATGAAAATTCAAAAATTCTACAGTTAAAATATAACCAAAAAAATTTTTTTAATAAATATAACCAAGTACTATGGTATAAATGTTGTATTTTGGGGCTGGGGATATAGCTTAGATTGTAGAGTGCTTGCCTATCAAGCACAGGCCCTGGTTGAATCCATAGCACCACAAAAAAATAAAATAAAATAAAATAAATGTATTTCCTCCAAAATTCATATTGAAAATTAATCCCCAATACAATAATATTGAGAGGTTATAGGCCTTTATGAGATGATTAGGCCATGAGGAACCCCTCATTGGTGGGATTAGTGACCTTATAAAAGAGCTGCATAGAATGTCCTTTTGCTATTCCACCTTCCTGGACATGATGACACAGTATTTGCCCCTACCACCAAGTGAGGTCACCAACCTGAAAGAAGAGAGCACCCTTCACTAGACACCAAACCTCTCTTTCTCTCTCTCTTTTCTTCCCTTCCCCTCCCTCCCTCCCTCCCTCTCTCTCTCTCTCTCTCTTCTCCCTCTCTCCATTCCTCCCTCTCTCTCTTTTCTTAACTAAGAAAATATCTTCCCCCACACCATTCTGCCACAATGTTCACAATCTTACACCCAGAGTAATAAAATGTCAACCATGGAATGAACCTCTGAAACCAGGAGTCCGAATCAAATTTTCCTGTTCTATATTGTTCTTGTGGGGTATTTTGATCATATTGACAAAAGACTAAAACCGAAAGAAAGAGTTTTTTGCCCTTTACAAAAGTATCAAACCAGTCATGGTAGCCCATGCCTGTAATCCCAACACTTGGGAGGCTGAGGCAGGAGGATCATGAGTTCAAAGCCAGCCTCAGCAACTTAGCGAGGCGCTAAGCAACTCAGTGAGACCCCATCTCTAAATAAAAATACAAAATAGGGCTGGGGATGTGGCTCAGTGGTGGAGTGCCCCTGGGTTCAATCCCCAGTACCAAAAAAAAAAAAAAAAAAAAAGGGAAGCCTCAAAAACAGAGTGAGGCCCTCAGCAACTCAGAGAGACCCTGTCTCAAAATAAAAAGAACTGGGAATGTGGTTCAGTGGTTAAACACCCCTGGGTTCAATCCCTAATATCAAAGAAGAGGGAAAAAAAAGTAATGTAAGAGAACAGACTCAACAGAAAACTGGTCTATTCTGGATGCTTTACCACTCAGGTAAAAATGGAGCTATAGAGAAGAGAAGGTAAGATGCTAGACTCTTTTAAAAAAATATATTTATTTAATATTTATTTAGTAATGACTTTAATATTTATTTAATTTTTTTAATATTATTTTTAGCTGTGCCTCACACATGTGAGGCAAGTGTTCTACCACTGAACCACAACCCCAGCCCTGATCCCAGACTCTTGATGGAAGGAAAAACAAAAATGCATTTGGGAAGTGGGTGCACAACATGCACTACACAAAATGCTTGGGGATCTATTATCCTACTTTGCAATTTAAATTAGAACCATGTGGATTAGGTATTAAAGATACTAGACCTTCCTTCTGACCTCAACTTAAACAATCTTCTATTGTTATAAAGATACTATAGTCCAATAGAGAAAAAAAACATCGAAAAACATTGGCATATATTACATTTAAAATAAGCCCTTTGAGCCAGGCGTGGTGGCGCACGCCTGTAATCCAAGCGACTTGGGAGGCTGAGTCAGGAGGATTGCGAGTTCAAAGCCAGCCTCAGCAACTTAGCGAGGCCCTAAGCAACTCAGTGAGACCCTGTCTCTAAATAAAATACAAAATAGGGCTGGGGATGTGGCTCAGTGGCCGAGTGTCCCTGAGTTCAATCCCTGGTTCCAAAAACAATAAAAAATAAAATAAAATAAGCCCTTTGTATATTAACATCCAATACATAAGGCAAGATGTTCATTATCAGAATATCAGTTTCAAATGGACTATCATAACTCAATTCTAGACCTAAGCAGATATTCTTCATTTAAGACATTAGTTCTTCACAACAAATAAGCCTATGATAATAATAATTAAAGAGGTTTTCAGATGCAAAGAAATACTGATTACCTACAATTTGAGAATCTTCCAGATTTAAAAAAAAAAAAAAAAATCAACCACACAAATACTAGAATATGGAAGAATTCCTCTTCGACCTCAGTATAACAAAAGGTTTTTCTATAACTCAAAATCCAAAGTCAATGAAAGATTAATAAATTTAACTTTATAAAATTAATAAAATTTTGCATGGCAAAAAATATTAAAAGACAATAGGAAAGAGGCAAGGACAGCTAATTTTCAAAAAAGATAAGTATAGCCCTTTAACGTGAAGATGTTCAACCTCATTCATACTTTTTTTTTAACTTTTACAGACTGCATTTTGATTCATTGTACACAAATGGGGTACACCTTTTCCTTTCTATATTGTGCATGATGTAGATTCATACCATTCATGTAATCACACATATACATAGGCCTATGATGTCTGTCTCATCCACCATTTTTCATACTCGCCCCATTTCCCTCTACATAATCTAAACCTCATTCATGCTTAAAGCTAAACTGAGATAACACTTCTCATTCATCAGAGTAGTAAAAACTGAGATAACACTTCTCATTCATCAGAGTAGTTTTTTTGAACAGGGAATTGAACTCAGCCACTGAGCCACATCCCCAACCCTGTTTTGTATTTTATTTAGAGACAGTGTCTTACTGAGTTACTTAGCACCTTGCCTTTGCTGAGGCTGGCTTTGAACTTGCAAATCTCCTACCTCTGGAGCTGCTGGGATTACAGGCATGCGCCACTGTGCCTAGCATGAAAATTTTTAAAATTGATGGTACTTTCTATTGGAAAGACTGTGAAGTTACAAGCATTCACACATGCAGCCTGTGGAAATACAAGATGGAACTATCCTTTTGGAGCAGAATTTGACAATATCCAATAAAACTTCCCACACATTTAGCCCCTGCCTCAGCAATCTATCCTGTCAGAAATTTACCCTGAAATTATACCTTCTGGAGTGTGGGGGAGGGGTTAGACTGAAAGTAATTTTTACATCATCATTTTTAACTGCAAAATATTGAAACCAATCTAAATACCTATACGAAGGACTACAGTCAATTAAATATGGTACACCCACACTATGGTGCTACAAAAAATAAATGAGGAACACAAAAATACCAAGATATCTATAGTCATATGCAGTGGTTTCTAAAATACACTGTTAAATGGGGGGCAGGGAGGACAAAGAACAAACAACTATCCAGTTCTAAAGTGTATGGCATGTGCTATAGTTTGCAAGTTGAATATCCCCCAAAAGATACGCATAAAAGGCCCCAGGGTGACAGTATTAGAAAGCAGTGAAACCTTTAAGAGGTATCTATTGGGAGATCCTTAGGTGGCTAGGGACATGCCCTTGAAGGGGACAATGGGACCCTGGTCTCTGCTTCCCTTTTGCTTCCTGACCATGATATAAATGGTTTTACTATGCCACAAACTCTTGCCATGATGTGCTATCTCTCCACAGGACCAAATCAGCGGGACCAATCGATCATGGACTGGAAGTTACAAAACCATGAGACTAAACAACCCTTTTTTCTTTATAAGTTCATTATCTCAAGTATTTTGTTATTATGGTCAGGGAAAGCTAATATAGTATCTTTCCTATAATAAGGGGGAAAAGGAAAATAGACATACATGTATTTTCTTATCTGTACAAAAAGATACAAAGGAAGATAAACCAGAAAACTAAAGAGACTGGTTATTTACCGTAAGTAGGTGGGAATAGTATGAAAAGATGGATAAGAGAGAGTGACATTTTTCAGATTATACCACTTTGTGTAGTTCTGACATTTAGAACAACGTTAATTTTTCCACATGCTAAGAAAAATAAAAAATTAAAATCCATTCAGGGGATATAACTCAGTGATAGAGTACTTGCCTGGCATGTGCAAGGCCTTGGGTTCAATGCTTAGCACATGTGCACTGCACGCGCGCGCACACAAATACACACAATTTCCTAGCTCTTTTGGGAAGGCCTAGAAGAGATAACAGCCTAGTACTAATGAGCCCACCTAGTGCCAAGATATTGGTTTCTAAAGACTATTCCTTGGAGAAAGTTGACTCCAAGGATGGAGTAAGAAAAGCAAAAAACAGGCCTTAAACATGTAAGGGAGAGAGATCAGAAAGTAAAGAAGGGCTCAAAAAATGGGAGATGTTAAAAAAAAAACGGAGTCACTTGAAGGAACTCTCAGTGGACAAATCTGAGACATTCTGAGCAATCAAATGATTATTAAAATAGATTATAACCCAAAGAATATAATACAAGTCTATGAGTTCCTATTAACAAAGAAAAACAGATGGAAAAAAAGGAAAAGTCCCCCCTTATAGTATTCTATACTATACTATAATATAGTATTATATACCATTCTACTTAGCAAGCATTATATTAGTAACTCTTTCAGGTAAGAATCATTAATGAATGTTAAAATTAATAGAACTAAAGTATGGTAAGAATAGGATATTTACATAGTCTCATAGTATCTCTCCCACAAATTCTTATTAAGAACAAAGGGAAAAAGAGTAACTATTCCAGACAAATCTAGTAGATGCCAGTTTAACCAAGATTAACATGACCAGTAATGGGATAATTTAACATTACATGCCTCCTGAAATGATCCTTTTACTTGTATGATGTTTTTGCAAAATCCATTGCACAAATTGTAAGGAAACATCAGACAAACTCAATTTGAGAGACAGGTTACGAGATATCTGGCCAGTATTGTCCAAAAGTGTCAAAGTCCAAAAGGTCTAAGGAATTATTCTAAAACAAAGGAAAGGAAGAGACATGAAAATTTAAGATAACACATAATTATGGACTGGATCCTGGACCAGAAGTGGGACATTATTGAGACTTCTGAGGAAATCTGAAGAAGGCCAATAGTTAAGTAATACAAATACATCCATGTTAATTTCTTGATTTTGATCATTTTGCTAGTTAAATAATATGTTAACATATGGAGAATCTGAATAAAGGATATATGGGAATTCTCTGTGCTATTTTTGGAACTTTTGTTTTAAGTCTGAAATAATTCCAAATGAAAAAATTAAAAGGAAATTTTTAAAACTAAGTCTTATAAACTAAAAATGTAACCAAAAGCAATCAGAGTTATAAAAACCAAAAACATTTTAACATCTTTTCGGTTTTTTGTTGGGTTTTTTTTTTTTTTTTTTTTTTTTTTTTTTTAGAATTGAAAACAGAGGCACTTAACTACTGAGCAACATGCTCAGGTCTTTGTGTTTTTTGTTGTTGTTATGTTTTTTTTGTTTGTTTTTTTTTTGGTGGGGGGCAGTTCTGGGAATTGAACTCAGGGGTACTCAACCCCTGAGTCACATCCCCACCCCTATTTTGAATTTTATTTAGAGACAGGGTCTCACTAAGTTACTGAGGGTCGTGCTAAGTTGCTGAGGCTGGTTTAGAACTTGCCATCCTCCAGCTTCAGCCTCCTGTGCCACTGGGATTATAGGCATGCACCATCAGGCCCAGCTTAGACATCTCATTTCTAAAATATGGTTTTACTGAAATATTATAAACAAAAATCTTCCAACACACAAACTTTGATTTCACCTGTTTCTGAGACTATAGTGGCTTAGTGTTTAACAATTTACTTATATAATTAATATAAATTTCTCACCATTTCGTTTTTATGAACTTCTATATTCCTATCTATTTGTATGTATGTATGTATTTGTCTTTACAATTAGGAAATATTTTACAATGTTTTAGAATTTATTAGAGTATTCTATCAAAACTATAACTCACTATAACCTCCAGGCCTTGGCTTGGTTAACACAAAATTCCCAGGCAATATCTTTTATTGCAAACTACACCAAGGTCTCCTATTACACTCAGCTCCAGAGATCCTTAAATCTAAATAGTATTAGTAGATACAATGAATGGACACTAAAATATAAAATAAGGATATTAAAAAGAGATCTCACACTCTTTACTCACAGGGCTTTAAACACAATGTAGATTAGAGTTCAAGGCTGTTAATTGATTCTTCTGATTCGATGGCATTCAAGACCACTCTATAGTCCCTTCAGGTTCTTTCCACCCTGTAAATCAAGGAAGGTCCCTCTCTTATGCTATCGGCCTTAAGTCCTAGTGCAAAAAGGGAGAATTTCACACTGGTCCAGAAAATATTTCACATAAACTTTCTTCTCCAAGAATAAAGTAGCCAAAAAGAGAGGAGGTACTTTAATTAATACTTAAAGGGTTGTCCTTTTGGTTTTGGTGAAGCATGATTCTAAGAGAAATGACATTTCTACTATCAGTCAAAAACACCTTCACTCAAATTACTTTAGCCAGTTATCTAGGGTCTGATGGTACTGAGAAACAGAGAAAGGGGTATATAACTACAGAGGAGGGAAACTAAACAAAAGTAAGATAGCAAACTATAAGCAACAAATTTTTACAGGCATTATTATTTTGCCCAATATTTACCATGATCATAGCCTGAACACTATGAAGAAGGGTGAAATTCATAAAAATATGAAACTTGTCAGCGAATAAATCTGTGCCTCAACCACAAATCCCTAAGCCATTTTGTAAAGTCTAGAGACAGAATCATTGATCCTCATGTTTTTTCACTTTCTCCTCTCAAAGATGTATGAAATAAATCCATCTGTTAAGACACTGTTATATAGCTATTAAAAATATATGCCTCAACAACATCCTTAATGTCTGTTAGTTCTAACTACCAATTTAATAGATTCAGATTTTAATCTTATCAAAAACAATTTTAAAATGTATTTTAACATTCTGAAAACCAAGCATTGGAGTTTTCACTTATTCTTCAAAAATACATAACAACAGTAAAGGGATTGGCATAGAACAGGTAAAAATCCATATCTGTCTCTGTAACTATATCCATTCTTATATAACTCCTCAAGCACACAAAGTAAACTATTTCATTTTATTACTATACTGAATTTTATATCCTCAATTTTTAAAGCTAATTCACTTTTCAAGTAAATTCAAAACAAGATGAATAAATGAACATACATTGTTAGACACACTTTGTTATTTAACTATTTGAATTAGGATATGAAACACTGGTATTAAAAACAGTTGCTATACAACCCAAAGAAAAAGGTCAATACCACAATGATGGTAGCATTTTCTCTAGATGATAAAAATCACTTTTTTTTATTTTTCTCTTTTTGCTTATGGTATTATCAGAACTGTGTTAAATGAACCTCTTACCTATGAAAAGCTAGAAAATGCTAAATTGAGGGGAAAGATTACTGCCAACCAAAAAAGACAACCAAAATGAAAATGTTTTATATGTTCCCAAATAAGAAAACCCAAATACCATAAAACAAACACACTAGAAAGCATACCATGCCATAAAATAGCAAGTTCACCTAAAACTGAAATCAAATTCATGTTTCCATACGCATCTTTTAAGATCATCAAAAGTTAAATGTGGATGAAGACAATGTACAGCTGCCACTTTGACATTCAAAAACTTTTCATAAAACTACATCTAACTAGCACTCTAACACTGAGCCACAACCCCAGCCCAGTTAATAGGACTTCTATATTAATGTCTGTTGAAGTAATTACTACAACTATTCTAACATTTGCTGAATGAATATAAATAGCAAAGTGTAATGGATCCAAAAAGTATGGATTACAAAAGAGAAAAAATTGAAATTTAGTGAAGAACCATAAACTTATGAATCATAAAACTTAAGAATATGAAATTTAAAGTTAAACTTTGTTCTAAGATTATACAAATCTTAACAGTACATAAAATTATAAACAGTAGTAGTAAAGATTAAGAGAAAAAGGAAAACTATTAAAAGGAATAGAATGTAGAATGAGTCAGGGAAAGTTGGGTCATATAGACTATAAAGCAACAATATATCTATTAAATTTAAACATGCCAAATACCCATGAAACAATGTAGTAGGCAGTAGACATATCAAAAATCATATTATTAAGAGAAAATGCTTTCAAACTTGACTTTTAGAATAAATTTATGTCAAAGTAATAATTCTACAACCAAAAATTTACAGAATGAGAACTATATTACATAGCTTCGAATACCAGCAAAACAAAAACTATACAATTTTTGAAACATATTTATTTTGCTATTCAAATCAGAAATTCACACTCCCAAAAGTGCAAACTTACCCAAGAACAAAGTAAAATTCTTACAGCTTTACAGTTATTTGTACAATATTTTTAGAAATCCAACTTACCGAGTACCATCTGCTTTCCAGCTTACTTTATATGGTTTCTGCTCTAAAAGTTTAATATTTTGCTTGTCCATGGAAACAGGCTGTGCTCCAGGGAATCCAGACCTGAAAGAAGGACATTTCATTACTATCATGGTTGATATCCATTCAAAATAATGCATGTCTTAAACCAATCTCAAATGAGTCGCACATTTATCAAAATGTTCTCCCTATCATGAGATCAGTTTCAACTAAAATAATATCACCTTTCACAAAAACATAAAAAAAAGATTGTCTTGACATTTTGGAAAACAAGTTTACAAGGTTCTAAATTGCATTCTACATTATAATTATTGGGCTAATTTTAAAATACTGATATGCATGATTTAAATGGTAAAACGGGTACATCCACAAGTCTTTTACTTCAGGAAAAAGTATAAATCATGGATTAATTACCTTACACTATCCTAGACCTTCTATTTCTCCATCAAGACACTGCCAACTTGACATAACTCTACAGAGTTGGCAAACTTCTGTTCCAAAGATACCCAGAAGTGACAAAACAAAAGAAATGTAGGTAAAAATTAAGGTATATTGGCAAGGGTTTAACACCACATTAAGGCCAATATTATTTCTTCATTTTCACCTTTTAACTAAAATTATTTCTAGCTAATTTATCAGAGCTGTATGTGCCAGTAATAAAAGTTCTTTAAGAATGTACATTATGCTAGGAAATTATATTTGGAACTTTTCACCAATAACAATCCTTGTTTCTTGGTGTTCAAACTATATTATAATTTTCTGCCACAGACCAAGACCAGAAAGTAACAGATAAGAGGAGTAAACTCTCTCCTGAGTCCTCTCACACAAAATGTCTGATAAATATTTTCAAGTCATGGTAGGGAGCAGAACATATTTAAAACTGACCTTCTCAGGCTTCTGATTACAAAGCAAATGGAAAATGAGGCACATTCAAGTTTCACCCATTCTCCCTGAATAAACTGATAAGACCAACCCAAACATTCAATCAGCAGCTATAGAATCAAAATGATAACACAAGTGCTATATAGTGACAACAGTAATTTCCTATTGCTTTAGGAAGATAAGCAAGTCATCTAATTTTGACTCAATTGTCTGTATATTACACTGACCATCTTGAATAACTGACAATTTTTTAGCATTTCATGTAAACATATTATCTTTAAGAAATAAAGAAGCAATGTCAATATCTGTATTAATTTTAAATATACAAAGTAAGAATCTTATTTAAAACTTTAAAATGTTTATTACCCTTCCCAGCCACAGAATTGATGACACTTCTGCTGTACCTCTCCTAACTTTGGTTGAGTTGTCACTTGAGTTACGCCTCTAACAGTTACACCTTCCAAGAAAATAGCACCCTTTAAAGAAAAAGAGGGGGGGGGGCAGATATTCATTAGAGGTCCAATCCATTTTCAAAGAAGAAATAAATTAGCCTATTTTCCCAAATCTAAGCAAATCAATATATGAAGCAGAAATGGTCTGCTCCCAGAAGCTCCACAAACTCCCCCATGAATGTACAGAAGTTCTCCTTAAATAAACATGATTTTCAACATACGTACACAGCCCAGTAAATGAAAAAGCCAAATTAACAATTCTTGGTAATCATGACAGTAACTTATCTACTGAGAATCAAGCAGAGTACGTGGATTCTACAAACACTCTCTAACCCTTTCAACAACTATGTTAAGCAGTGGCATATTCACTTCACAGAGTAGTAAATGATGTATAAAGATTTTACTTATTCAAGGGGTAAATGATACAACTTAACAACTGGGCAACTTAGCAAGACCTCATCTCTTCAAAATGAAAAATTTTCAAAAAGATAAAAAGAGGAGAGACAACAAAATTTGAACCCAGGCCTATCACTATGCCATTCACTGACTGGTTGGGGGATGGGGGTTAATTGGTGGAATATGGAGTTTAAGGAGGTAAACACCCAAAATCTATATCTTTGTAAACTAGAATAGAACAACAGTATAACAGTTGAGGCAAAGTGGGTAAGCCACAGTCTTTGATGTATCAATATAAAAGTTAGATTATTTATTGAATTTTTAATCTAAGTTCTTTAACTCAGATTACATAAAATATTTTATCACATAGCAATCATATTTTTGAAATATCACAGAAGTGAAGCAGATAGAAAATTTACACATCTAACAAAGAACACTCTTAGAGAATTTAAAGACTGAAAAAATAGTCTAGATTTATGCTACAATTACTTTCAGATCCATACAAGGGTTGGCACTGATCTCAAGAAAAAGCTATAAAACAATTCTAGCTGTTAATGTAATTAAGGAATAAAAAGTATGATCTACAAGCCCTATAGATCAACCTTCAGGCAAAGACTTGGCAACTCAATCCACTTGGGAAGGGATAAAAAAGCATACAATATTTAGCGAGGTGTGGTGGCGCATGCCTGTAATCCCAGCACTTGGGAGGCTAAGGAAGGAGGATCGCAAGTTCAAAGCCAGCCTCAGCAACTTAGCGAGGCCCTAAGCAACTCAGTGAGACCCTGTCTCTAAATAAAATACAAAATAGGGCTAGGGATGTGGCTCAGTGGTGGAGTGCCCCTGAGTTCAATCCCCAGTACC
>JAJEJO010000383.1:757516-799118 GCA_020662805.1 Glaucomys volans | reverse complement strand
AAAAAAAATATTTTAAAAAAAAAAAATTTCAGTTATTTTGCAAAATTACATTGTACATACTACATTTAAAAAGGTTGAAATACGATCTCTTATAATTTAGTAACTTTTCAGTTCAAGTTGCTTAGAATCTGATTTATAGCATAAGCTAGCAGTTGAAATGTAATATATTGGTTCATTAGTTTAAAATTGTCTCTAGTGTGTAAGTACCAGTTGTTTTAAATAAGGAGGTATTTTCAAACACACAACTCAAAAGGACTCAAACACAATAATAAGACACCTCTATTCCACATATTTGGATAAAATTTTCTAGTCCTTATAATCAATGACATACATATGAAAGATAGAAATCATATATTTTTTTAAATCCAGAAATTACAGCAAAACCAAGAAAGTAATGGAAATATAAACTCATCTGAAGGTTGATACTAGTTGAACATAATCATTCAAAGTGACTTGCTACAGAAAACAATTAGTTGATGAACATACAGTACAATAAAAATAAAAGTAGCCTGTAGCTCTCTAGAAACCAACTGACTATATCATCAATTTGCCTATAGTCTTTCAAAGTAAATTATCAGAAGAAAGAAACCTACTGAGGAAAAAAATGTATTTTTGTTAAAACATCTTTCAGAACATATTCATAATTATTTTAACTACTTTAAAGTAGTACTTAGAATAGTTTGTTGGACATTACTAACATGAAAACATTGCTGCCAGGTTAACTGACCCCTGCAGATCTCAAAATAAAGTTTTCCCTGTAATGTCTGTTTAACTGAAGGATATATTTAAGACTGTATCTTTCTTTTTTATAATTCTTTTATTTAGATGTTGACAGACCTTTATTTTTATTCATTTAATTATATGCAGTGCTGAGAATTGAACCCAGTGCCTCATACATGCTAGGCAAGCGCTCTACCACTAAGCCACAATCCCACCCCCTATATCTTTCCTTTTATGCTACCTTTTACAAAGTATTCTTCTCTGCATACAGAGATCATCTGAGAATGCAATCAAGATCAAATATAGAGGAGCTAGGGTTGTGGCTCAGTAGTAGAGCACTTGGCTAGCATGCATGAGGCATTGGGCTTGATCCTTAGCACCACAAACAAATAAATAAATAAATAATCAAATATATAAATAGTCAGGTGCCAGGGCACATGCCTGTAATCTCAGTGGCTCAGGAGGCTGAGGCAGGAGAATCAACAGTTCAAAGCCAGCCTCAGCAAAAGCAAGGCACTAAGCAACTCAGTGAGACCCTGTCTCTAAATAAAATATAAAATAGGGCTGGGAATGTGTCTCAGTGGTTGAGTGCCCCTAAGTTCAATCCTGGGTTAAAAAAATATATATTCCTATATTAGCTAATTTATACATATATATATACATATATGTGTGTGTATGTATATAAATATATAAAATATATATGTGTGTGTGTGTATATTAGTTAGAATTACTAACTTCCAGAAGAAGATATAGGAGAAAAATCTTTGCAACCTTAGAAAAGATTTATTCAACAAAACATTTTAAAAAGTATGAAATAATAGGAAGTTTTGATAAATTAAGTAACTTCAAAATAGTAAATTTTTGCTCTTTGAAAGATGCCATAGAGCTTGCTTCGGCAGCACATATACTAAAATTGGAACGATACAGAGAAGATTAGCATGAATCCTGAATAAGGATGACATGCAAATTGATGAAACATTCTGTATTTTTTCCAACCTATAACAGCTTTAAGTGTAAAAGAAACTATTCAAAGCTACTCCAAAAAAAAGAGAAGAAAAGATGCCATTAAGAAAATAAAAACATCAGCCAAGAAATATTCTCAATACACATAACTGGCAAAGGACAAGTATGCAGAATACATAAAGAACACTTATAGGGCTGGGGGTGAGGCTCAGTGGTAGAGCACTTGCTTAGCACACATTGCCCAGCATACATAAGGCCCTGGGTTCAATCCCCAATAATGCAAAAGGGGGGGGGGATAAGAACTCTCAGAATTCTTTACTGCTTATTAATTAAGACAACATAGTTTTTTAAAATCTAGGCAAAAGATGTGAATATTCACTTTTTGTTTGTTTGTTTGTTTGTTTGTTTGTTTAATGTCGTGCTGGGGATCAAACCCAGAGCCTCATGCATGCTAGGCAAGCACTCTACCACTGAGTCACAACCCCAGCCCACGAATATTCACTTTTTACAGAAGAAAATATGCAAGACAAAGATGTACATGAGGGCTGAGGATATAGCTCAGTTGGTAGAGTGCTTGCCTCCACAAGCACAAGGCCCTGGGTTCAATCCCCAGCACAGCCAAAAAAAAAAAAAAGATGTACATGATTAATTACAAGGAAAATGCAAATTAAAGGCACAATGAAACCCTACCATACACTCATTAGAATTGCTAAAATTAAAAAGACTGACCATATAAAATGTTTGTGAAGATGCAGAGGAACTGGAACCCTCATACTGCTAGTGAAAATGTAAAATGGCAAAATCACTTCGGAAAACAATTAGGCAGTTATCAAAAAGTTAAACACACACCTATAACAAGTCACCTGGACATTCTAATCTTATTTAATGAAGAAAAATAAAATGCCCATACAAAGATTTGTACATAAAGATAAATGTCCACAGCAATACAAAGACAAATGTCCATAGTAATGTTATTGATAATGGCCAAAAACTGCCAACATCTCAGATGTCCCTCATCAACAAAATATATATTCATACAATGAATACTTACTCAGATACTAATAAAACTTATTGGTAAATGCAACAAAAATGATTTCAAAACCATTATGCTATGTGAAAGAAGCCAAATAATAAGTACATACAGAATTTCATTTACAAAAGTTTCTAGAAAATGCAAACTAGTCTATGGTGACAGAATATAGAAAATTACTGCCTAATCTACAACCAAGAGAGAATGGACACACAAAAAAGCATGAGATGCAAACACTGAATCATGACTGTGGTTTCATTAGTGTCTATATCCATCAATTCATCAAATCGGACATTTTAAAAAAATGTAATTTAGTATATATAAATTATACCTCAATATGCCACTTTTTAATTTGATGCTGGTTCTAGTCTGCAATTGGCATTAATAACATAATCCAAATGTTGGTCTTTATCAATATGGCATTGTTCTCAACAACTGACCTTACCAAAAATAAATATAACAAACTTCACTAGGCACAGTGGTACATGCCTATAATCCCAGGTACTTGGAAAGTTGAGGCAAGATCACATATTTGAGACTAGCCTCAGCAACTAAACAACCCTGTCTCAAAAAATAGAAAGGTTGGGAATATATGCAGCTCAGTGGCTTTGCCAGTGGCTTTGCCACTGAGCTTTGGGGTTACTAGCTCCTGGGGTTAAATCCCCAGTATGGAAAAAAAAAAGTTATAAATTTGATACATCACAGCAACAAAATATCACTCATCTCATTTCTTATTAAGGAAAGAGTTCAAAAAATTTAAAAAGGAAAGATTTCTTTCAAAAAAGATTTTTGTTACTTAACAAATTTGAAAATCACTATTAACTGAGTCAAATGACTAATTCCTATATCCACAGTATAATACAATGCTCATGAGTAATTTGAATAAAAACTTTTTACTGAACAAGCTTCAACAAACAAGGATATAAAGGAATTGCAAACAGTAGAACTATCTTCACAAATGTAAATATACAAATCAAAAAAGCACATATGGCAAACTATAAATAAGTCAGAATGGCTAGAGCATGGGGTATGATAAGAAAGTAATACCAAATGCAGTTGGAGAGCCTCAGAGGGTCAAAATCCTGAAGAAACTTGATCTCTAAAGAGATCATAAAAATAATGGAAAGATAATGAGGAATTTTAAGCATGGAAATAAAAATTATCAGACTTTAGAAAAAGCCAGAATGGGAGGGAATAACAATAAAGGCAAGGATTATCATCCCAATAGTTAATATGTGAAATGATAAGGATTTGAGTAACAAGGATTATGGGATGGGAGCACAAGGAGCGACAGATTGAAGAGACATTTAAAGTTTAAGACTCTGAAAGCTGAAAGGCAAGTGACTCTCAAGATTGAGAGAAAAGATATATTAGGATTCTTTGGTTTCTGACTTGACTGGTTGAACAGTGGTACCTTTGAATAGGTTAAGGAGTACAAGAACTTAAATCAGTCTTACCAGTAAGACAATGAGTTCACTTTCAAATATGCTGAATTTAAGATTCTTATGGGCTTACAAGTAGTTGATAAAAAAAACTTCCAAGCAAGTTCTGAACGAAGCTGTAGATTCAAGAATAATCATCATCAACTATAGAAGAGATCCGTGGTATGGAGAAGACTACTGAGAATGGATACATAAAATAGGGAAATTAACGATGGAATCTAAAGAAAACCAACCTTTCAAGAATAGGAAAAAGATACTCCATTACAAAGAAACTGAGAATGAACAGTCATGACTTTAACAAAAAAAAAAGAGAATGGAGTCATACAAATCTAGAGAAGAGGAAGTTTCAAAATATGGGTATTCAGCTGTTTAAATGTTACAATGATTAGAACTGAAAGTGTATTTAATTAAGGGTGCTGAAGGACAAATCCACACTGCCATGAAGTAAATAGACAAAAATGGACCCAAGTATGGATTCTTTCAGAGTCTGATGAGACTAAGGTGTGGCTCAGTGGTAGAGACACACCATTGAGGTGGGGAGCTGGGCAGGAGAGAGCACATAGGACACTCAGCAGAGGGAAGGGGAACTGCAATCAGAAAGGCCTGGAGGTGGGAGCTACCTAATAAGAGATATTTACATGTGCTTACAGACTAAAGTACCTAGTTAAATAACAAATGTTGACAACACAGTTGAATTTATTCAACTGAAGTTTCTGAAGCGAAAAGATGAAAAATGGAAATCAGCTTTTAACAGAAAATTCCCTTAAAAATAAATATCTATCATCATAAAATTCTATGAAATTCCATTATGTCTGTTGCATTTTTTTTTTTTTTGAAGTCTTTAAAAATCACACACAGAACTAAGTCTGGTGGCACATGCCTATAATCCCAGCTGAGGCAGATGGATCCCAAGTTCCAGGAGAGCATTAGCAAATTAGCAAAGCCCTAAGCAACTTAGCCAGACTCTGCTATCTCAAAATAAAAAAAAGAAAAGGGCTGGGATGTGGTTCAGTGGTTAAACAACCCTGGGTCAAATCCCTTGTACCTAAAATAAAAAAGTCAAAGGTGTTAGCTATAAACAGATTTTTTTAAGCCAACATGAATCTTAAGTCAACATGTTAATATCTCTATACCACATATTTTCAAGCCAACTTAAGCAACAAGTATTTCAACATCAGATGTGTTCCACCAAAACTACCACTGCTTTTGTATCCAGTTTTCACTCTGTCAAGATTAACTAAATATTTTAAGTAAGAAATGTAAGAATAATTACCAATTAATAAGCCATGTGAAAGTGTGTAATTTTTTAAAATACCATTTCTCACTTAATACTCTTTACTATGCAACTATAATTTTTGTCTTAATATTCGGTTCTCCATCAAAATATAAAAACATTTGTGCCCACCCAGGGTGACCCCCCCCCAAAAAAAAATATATATATACACATATATACATATATATACATTTTTTTTTTTTTTTATTTTTTTTTTTTTTTACACATACATAAATAGAGTGGGAGACTGAGCCAGCCTCAGCAATGGTGAGGCACTAAGCAACTCGGTGAGATTTTGTCACCAAATAAAATTAAAAATAGGGCTGGGGATTTAGCTCAGCAGTTGAGTGTCCCTGAGTTCAATCCCCGGTACCAAAAAAGCATATATGTATACATAAATAGAGGACTAGATTTTTTAAAACAAGGAATATAAAATAACAAAACCAACAAATCTCTATAGAAAAAATTGTGCATTTAATGTAAAAAAAATTCCATTAACTAAGTACACTACAAGCTTAAATAGATCTTTGATGTTAAAAAAAATTCTTTTCAGTTTTTTCATTTCATTATGAGAATGGGTCCATCTAGTGGCATATAATAGTTTTTTTTTTTTAACAGACTGCATTTTGATTAAGAAATAGTTTATAACTAAAGATTAGCTCACTATTAACAACTTCAAGGAAACTTCTTAATCAAATTTGACTTTATCTTCTAGGTAAGCTAATTAAATGAAATAAAAATTTATGACACTTAAATTAAGAAAAGGTTCCTAACAAAAAAAACATAACAATGAGGTACAACTATATAAATGTATATATTGAATAAAGAAATATAAATTAGGAAGTTGTGACTAGTAAAGGTGGTGATATCTTTTTTAAACAAAGTCTGGTGTCAATATATACAACTTTCATCCTATCTCACTAGGCTGATAAATTTTTAAGATAAAAAAATTCTCTGGGAGCTGGGGTTGTGGCTCAGTGGTAGAGCACTTTGGCATGTGTGGGACACTGGGTTTGAGTCTCAGAACGATAGATAGATAGATAGATAGATAGATAGATAGATAGATAGATAGATAGATGATAGATAGATAGATAGATAGATAGATAGATAGATAGATAGATAGATGAAATAAAGGTCCACCGACAACTAAAAAAATATTTTTAAAAAAAATTGTGATTAATTCAAACCATTGCTCTTCCAGGGGACACTAGCAATGTCCAGAGGTAATTTGAATTGTCACAACTTATGGGGTGCCACTAGTATCTAACAAGGAAAGGCTCGGGAGGGATGTTATTAGGCATCCTACAATGCACAGGGTAGCACCCTGAAATTAAGAATTATCCATTCCAAGCTGGGAGGAGCACACCTGTAATTCCAGAGGCTCAAGTGGATGAGTCAGGAGGATCGTGAGTTCAAAGCCAGACTGAGCAACTTAGCAAGGCCCTAAGCAACTCAGTGAGACCCTATCTCTAAATAATATATAAAAAAGGGCTGGGGATGTGGCTCAGTGGTAAAGTGCCCCTAGGTTCAATCCCTGGTACCAAAAAAAAATTATCCATTCCAAAGTGTCAAATAGAGTGTTAACAGAACCTGAGATACCCTCATGTAAATGAGCAACAAAAATGTTAAGGACAAACAAACAACAACAAAAAAAGAACTAATAATTAATAAGAATCTATTATGTGCCAAATATGATAAATATTTTTATCTAATCCAAAGAAATCTTTTTTACCAAAACGAGCATGTTGCTACTCATGAAAAGATATATTCACAAATCTGTCACACATTAAGTATAACCAGAAACACCTAGAAGCATTAGTTAAGCCACATATCTGAAATGGACTACCATTAACCAGTAAATTAGCTATTTCTCTTTTAACAACACTTCTCCAGTCTACAAAAATTCTTACTCTCAAAAAGTTAATTTCTGTATATTGTAAATAAATGTTCACCAGTACCACAATCTCTTATCTTTAATTATAAATTCAAAAATTCTGAAAAAATCGTTTTTTTGGTAAATAATTTAGAGATAAACCCTGAGATGAACTCATGAGAAATTCTTTAGTCTATTTTTTCCACACAGTATGAATACTCATATGTTTAACTCCAGAAATGTTTAGGGGTTAATTTTAGGATGCTACCACCCATATTATCCCTAAATACTATTTTTCCACTAAAAGCAACCAGATTCCTTAGAGAAATAACTGATTCCAGGTCTAGAAAAAAGCTTTTTCCAAAAAAAATCAAGGGGGGCTGGGGATATAGCTCAGCTGGTAAAGTGCCTGCCTTGCAAGCACAAGGCCCTGGGTTCAATCCCAGCACCATAAAAAACAAACCAACAAAAAAAATCAAGAGAAACCATAAAACACTGATGAGGTGAAATCAAAAGGATACCATAACAAATGTGAAGGGACTCCCACTGGCAGCAATCTGGACATTCAAATAAATATTAACTGCAATTGATCTAAATACATCAATCATATAAAAATTCATGAGTTCATGGATACTCCTAAAACAAAATTAATCAGTCACTACTGGATAATGGTAATATATCAATCCAATAATTTGAAAATTAAGAAATAAAGAATCAAATATTTAACTTGCTTTTCCAGTACAAACAGCATTTCAGGATAACCAAATTGTTGAAAAGAAATAGGTTTTCATCAAAGAATTCCAGATAATACATGAAAATAATTTTTAAATACCTTTTTAAGATAATCAAGGAAATCTAAAATTAACTTGGTTTTAGATGGCATTAACTAGGTTTTCAAAAGGCATTCCATTTGGTAGAATAATAAATATGGTAGAATAAATAAATGCATGGTGATTACAAAAAACTGAAAGTCATTAACAAAAATGCATACTGAAAACATTTTTAGTGAAATGGCATGGTATCTATGATGTCCTTTGAAATAGTCAAAAAATGAGTAAGGAAATGGAAAGGAAAGATTAAAATATCAGCAAAATGATAATTACTAAAGCTGAATAATAGCTACTTGGGTTTCATTTTACTATTCTCACTAGTTTTACATGTTTGAAATTTTAAATTAAAAAATTAGGTGTACTGCCCTAGGGGAACTAACAGAAACATCTGACCACAAAGTTTTCAGATTTGGGACTACAAAGTTATAATTCTTCCTAAAAATCAGAAAAGATTTCAGGCTTTTGTATATTTCAAGAACTTTAAATTTCTACTAAGCCTATAAAATCAGCCAATCCCCCACACTATCTATTATCAACTGATAATTTAATTAACTTTCAACTATGATGGAAGAATTAACAATTACAGCTAGTTTAGAGATGGTTATTTTTAAACCCAGGACAGCTTTGAAAATAAATGTTGTGAATTTTGCCACATCACAAATGCTTATTATTGTCACAAGTATGCTTCCACATTATAAAAGCAGGTCAATATTTTCAGTTCCTAGGAGTCCTTAAACTTGACTCTTTAATGCCTTTTGTTTAAAAAGATGTTGCCAGCAATCAACTCTAGGGTCAGTTTCTGTTATTGTCTTCAGACTCTTCTGTAAAAAATTGCCAATACACCCTGCACCCCAAACTTGGCAGGATCAAAGCAAATCTACTTCAATTCACTATCAACAGAATCACTGTCAGTAATATAAAACAAATAGTATATAACAGTACATACTATAGCAGGTTTTATGACTTTTATAACCTGTAAAATACTAAATTTGAAAATTTTTCCTATCAGTCCTTCCAAGAATACAACTGCACAATTTATAACAAAGGAGGACTTGTTTTCCTAACCCAGGAGTATGAATCATGCTGAAATCATGACATCTGAATCCAGATGTTAATTCTTCTTGCTGGATGCAAGGGCACACGCCTATAATCTGAGCAATACAAGACGCTGAGGCAGGAAGATCACAAGTTCAAGGTTAGCCCAGTATATTAGCAAAGCCCTAAGCAACTTGGTCAGACCCTGCCTCAAAATAAAAAAGCATCCCTGAGTTCAATCCCCAGCACTTAGGGGAAAAAAAAAAAAAAAGACTGTCCCCCTTTAAATTCATCACTAATGGTTTAGTAAGGTAAATGACTGGTTTAGAAGGTAAATGACTCAAATAATTTTCAAGCAGTACATTTAAGATGTTAACTTGTCATCTAGCTATATAAGGAGAAGAAAGAATGATTCAAAAAATTGCTAAAACAAATGACTAGTTATGTAGAAACATTAAAATTAGATCCTTAATTTAAAACATACGATAACATAAAGACCAGAAAAAAAAATTAAAGGTAAAACCAAACCTTTAAAATTCAGGAAGATGACTCCTAGCAACATTGTTTATAATAGTGAAAAACTTGAAAATAACTCAAATATCATTTGAAGTAACTGTTAAATAAATTTTAGGAGAATTTGTTTACTATCATCTAATTTATTATCTGCTTTCCCACACTAGAATTTAAGCTACACAAAGACTTTTTTTCCATTTTCTTCACTGATGTGTTCCAAGAGCCTATGGCTGGCACAGAATAGCACTCAGTCACTAGCTGCCCAAGAAATTGTCCATCAACAGGGGAATGCATACAATGTAGTATATTCGTATGTTTGAATACTACTACACAGCAGCAAAAATAAACTATATTTATATACATCATAATGGATCACTCTCAGAAATGTAATATTGAATGAAAAAAGAAAGCTTCAGGGAAATACATAAGGTCCAAAATATAAACAAAACCAAAAAATGTAGTGTTTTAAGATAGAGTTTTCCCAATAGTATACCTGAATGGGAGCAATTAGGGCTTTATCTTGGAAATCACAAAAACTGAAAACATATTTATTATGTAACTCACAAAAGTTACTCTCTTACTTTAATGAACACTACTTGGTAATGATTTAAAAGAGAAAAACAACTTCCATATCAACCAAAAAAAGAACAGAAATACAAATACAAAATAAAATATTCAAGTGGTAAACCCAAATATTACCTATAAGTTCAGGTGGATTTCTTTCATTAAATCGCTCACACAAACGAATGAAAGTCTCGGTATTCTCAGTTGTAGGGCATTCACCATGTCTGATAACACAGGGAAAAACAAATTTTTTTTGAGAAAAAACAATTTACAAATTTCGATGAAAAGTTTCAATTTAAAGAGTCTTAAAACGTAACTTACCCTTTGCATTGAAGCTTTATATATTTGATTCCTTCTTTTTCTATGTCATTTCTGTCATAGAATCTTGAAGTATTTGTCAGGTCCACCAACAAGCCCATTTTAACCTTAAAATAAAAAAAGCAGATTTACTAGTAACTGAATTTGTTCCAAAACAAGCTGATTAACCAGGCATGGTGGTGCATATCTGCAATCCCAGCAACTCGGGATGCTGAGGCAGGAGGGCTACAAGTTTGAGGCCAGCCTTGGCAATTTTGCAAGGCCCTAAGCAACCTGTCTCAAAATAAAATAAAAGCAACCCTGTATTTAAATAAAAAATAAGAAAGGACTGGGGATGTGCTCAGTAATTAAGCAACCCTGGGTTTACTCCCCAGTACCAAAAAAAAAAAAAAAAAAAAACCCAGGTTGACTAAACAACAGTATTACAGTTCATCCATACATATTGAGGGAGATTTTTTGTTCACTCTGTCACTGAACAACTTACAGTGATAGTACCACTTGGCTAAGTCTTTTTCAAGACAGTAGAACTTAGCCAGCACTCAATGAAATAAATTAACCCCTAAACTAATAACAGAAGAGGAACATAAGCTAAATAGACTCCACTCTGAACATCACAAAATCTTCCCCAAAAAAGAAAACACTGACATAGTTTTCTGCATCTATCTGTGCACCCGTGATTTATTAGACAAGAGCCTGGAAAAGGAAGAGAATCCATCTGAAATATCCCACAGCTCTAGCTTCAGGCACACATCATCCCAGCATTCCAACAAGCCACCACCAATCATTCTGTTCCAATCTATTGAATATATCCCAGACATAAAATATGAGACAAGTCTTTTACACCATAAATATCCACACATTTATGGCTTGTGCAGTCTCCTATTTGATTAATAACCCTTCTATCTATTTTCTGAAAATACACTATAAAGCCTAAAGTTATACGCTTCAAAAAGATGCAAGGTTAAATAAAAAGAGACTTTCAGGCAAATATAAGAAAACAATTTCCCTCCTCTCTTCCTGGCTATCATATAAAAACACAGCTAATTGTTTAAAAAAGAAGGAAAAAAATAAAACCCAAACCTCATTTTCAGTGCATATAAAAGACACATAAAATCTACACATTCAAGACAATGTCTAAGTTCTACCAAAAGAAATTAAGAACACTGCAGAAGCTATGTGGGAAGGAGGAAAAAATAAACAGACCCAGGAGAGGCAGAGTTTAGAAAATAAGAACTCACCCAAAATGATAGACCCATCTCTCATTCTACACAAAGCAAGGAATCTGGGAAAAACCTGGAAGACTATAGTGAAATGAAAGCAGAGAAGGGGGAAAAAGGCAATAAAGACACACAAAAATAGTAAAAATGACCCAGTGCCATTAAATCTCATAAAATGCCAGCACAAACACACTCCATCAAGGAACCATTCACAAAAAATCAATCAGCAAGGGGACTAATTAAATTGTGGTACATACTTTAAAGGAATAATACTATGATGCTATTTTTAAAAGGATGTTTGTTGTATATTAATATATGCAGATATTCCAAATATATTAAGTTTAAAACTCCAGATTCAAGCACACGCCTTTAGTCCCAGCTATTAAAAAGGTTGAGAATGAGGGTCACTTGAGTTCATGATTGAAGACCAACCTAGGCAACACAGAGAGATTCTATCTCAAGAACAAAAACAAAAAAAAGCAAGGTTCAGAACAGCATATATGGTATGCTACCTTGAGGGTAAAGGAGAGAAAATAATAATCTGTATTTCTGTTGCTAATATATGCATAAAAGAAGACTACATTACAAACCTCGGACTTATGGGAGTTGGGGTGAGAAACTAAACAGACAGCAAAAGAGGGGAGACTTTACCATCTCAATTTTTTAAACTTTGATTTTGAAACAAGTGAATGTATTGTTTGCTTTTTAATTAAAAGACAAAAATCAGAGTAGAATCACATCTTAGGCAGTTAAATTCTAATACAACTATATATAGTAAAAATGTATATAGTTAAAATTCCCTTGTAAATCCCTTAAGTAACCAACAAAGAACAGTACAAATAGCCTTATTTGTGCACTTCATTGGAGACTTAAATCTCATCTCTCAAATCCATTACAGCAAATTTTTCTTTATGAGTGGAACAAAAATCATAAATTCTTCTGCAGAGCACTCTCTGAAATAGCTG
Source organism: Glaucomys volans (assembly GCA_020662805.1). Lineage (NCBI taxonomy): Eukaryota > Metazoa > Chordata > Mammalia > Rodentia > Sciuridae > Glaucomys > Glaucomys volans. Next base: position 786,375 of record JAJEJO010000383.1, on the reverse strand, counting down.
GCTTGTGTTCAGGGACCATGTGGTATGAAAAATTCTTAAACACTACAATCACAACCAGCCTACCAAGACAATTGAAGAAATGCATGATGCATGAACTAAGCCCAAACAAAGGAACAGTTAATTCACATCTCTTCCACTAAATTCTGTTGGACATATACACTCTGGGAAAAAATGGCAAGAGAAATAATCTGCATTTATTAAACAATTTGTTCTCTTTTATGTATTTTTTAATTTATTTTTATTTAGAAACAATTGTTGGACTTGCCTAATAAAGACTAGTTACATAATGATAAGGTTAAAAGGGGGGGAAATGGCAAAAACATTTAAATTTCATACATAACAAAAATGCGCACTTCTAAAATGCACACTCTCAGCTCTAATAATGAACTCACTGGTTTCTGTTGTTGTTGCTGTTCCTTAGAGTTTTTTTTTTAATTTTTTGAGATGTTGATAAACCTTTATTTTATTCATTTATTTATATGTGGTGCTGAAAATGGAACCCAGTGCCTCACACATGCTAGGCAAGTGCTCTACCACTGAGCCACAACCCCAGCCCCTGTTATTTTGAGTTTTTTGTTTTGTTTTGTTGTTATTGTTGCCCAGGCTGGCTTTGAACTCCTAGACTTAAGTGATCCTCCTGCCTCAGACTCCACCATAGCAGAAACTATAGGCATGTGCCACCACAGCCTATAGTTTCAGATTAATTCTACTGCTTTCTTCAGAGACTATGTATTGCTAGACTCAAAGATTTACATACCAGGCTGGGGACAGACTTACATACCAGGCTAAGCTGGGTGGAGCGCTTGCCTTGCAAGCACAAGGCCTTGGGTTCAATCCCCAGTACAACAACAACAACAAAAAAAGGCTTACATACCATAATACAGCTTCTCAATGAGCTAGGATTAGAACTCAACTTGTCAGTTACCAGGCTCAAAGTAAAATCAAATGTGGTAATACGCAGGAAAATGTGAATTACATAACTACACAGGAACATTTTAGCCAAGGAAACAAACTGTTAATATATCTTAACTGGTCATAAGACCCCCAAGTATGTATATGTATATGTATATGGATCAATATGTATGTGGTAAGTTTGTGCAAAATAATGGTTTATATGAATGTGTGTATATGCACATATTACATACACCTATTTTCATAATAGATAAAACTAATTCATGAGCTAAAGAAATAATAGTATACCTCAGGGAGTTGTTCTAAGATTTAAATGAAGTCCTTATTCTATGCCAATTACTGTTCTACATACTTTACATGAATCAATTTTTTTAAAAGATGCAGAAACTGAAATATGAAGAGATCATGTAACTTGCTCACAAAGCAAGTTTTAAGCAAACTGGGATTCAAACCCAGGCTACCTGTCTGAGTTTTTTGTTTTGCTTTGTTGTAATTGTTGCCCAGACTGGCTTTGAACTCCTAGACTTAAATGTCTAGGAGACTTCTAATCCCAAGCTCTTAGCACACTACCTAGAAAATATTAACACTCCATAAAATGTTAGGAGGTAAGACTTTCAATATGATTACTAATAATGAAAATTAAAAAGTATATAGGTAAGCTAAAATGAAAAATATAAACAAATGACTCAAAGTTGCCCTGAGGAAAGGGATGAATAACAGGTTTTCAAAATCTAAATGGCAGGGCTGAGGATATAGCTCAGTTGGTAGAGTGCTTGCCTCGTATGCACAAGGCCCTGGGTTCAATCCCCACCACCACCACCACAAAAAAAAAAAAAAAAACTAAGTGGTTACTTTTCTATCCCATATGAGCTTTGCACATACTAGACACTAATATTCATTCAGTGTACTAATAAAGCATACAGCAATAAGATTACCAAGAGTATAAATTATATATAACAAGGACTGATGCTGTGGGTTGAACTATGTCCTATAAAAAGATGTGTTCAAGTCCTAATCCCAGTACCTGAGAATGTGACCACTTCAAAAGGGGTAACTGGGTGGTTGGCAGGTATGACCAAATTAAGATGATATCATACTAAATTAGGGTAGGCTCTAATCAAATGCCTTACAAGAAAAGGGAGATGGGGGCTGGGGCTTTAGCTCAGTGGTGGAGAGGTTGCCTAGCACATGTGAGGCACTAAGTTCTATCCTCAATACCACATAAAAACAAATAAATAAAATAAAGGTATTGTGTCCATCTAAAACTAAATACATATAGAAGAAATTTAAACACAAAAACACACAAGTGGAATATCATATAAAACTAAATGAAATCTGGAAACAGCTGTATCAATGTCAATTTCCTGCTTTTGATGTTATTTGATGTTAATTATAAAATGTCACCATTAAGAGAAGCTGAGGGAAGAGTCACTGAACTCTACACATAATTTTTGCAACTTCCTCTATTGATTACCTCAAAATAAAAAAGAGGAATAAAATATGTTAAATCAATACCAAAAAGAAAAATTTTGCTTCTTACCTTTAGACTTTTTAGATAATTTGAGAGCATACTGGGATGGAATCGATTTTCTTCAGCAACTTGACTATCATATCTTGGTCCCAGCATTGTCTTCAGCGGTAAAAATCTTCCTAAACAACATTAAGATGGGTAACAACTTTCATTAAAGAAAATGTTTCACATTAAACCCCTATAATTAGGAATTCTCAAAATCATCTTCTTAAACCATGGTAAATGGAAAAGTAATCTGTAAATCTAATTGTTTGCGAATATGCTCAATCTAAATGATACTTTTAAAAGGGACTGCCTTGGAGGGTTTTTTTTGTTTTGTTTTTTTGGAACCTGGGATTGAACTCAGGGGCACTCCGCCACTCAGCCACATCCCCACCCTTTTTTGTATTTTATTTAGAGACAGGGTCTCTGAGTTGCTTAGCACCTTGCCCTTGCTGAGGCTGGCTTTGAATTTGTGATTCTCCCGCCTCAGCCTCCTGAGCTACTGGGATTATGGGTGTGCACCACCATGCCCAGCTTGCCTTAGAGTTTTTAAGGAAAAAAATTAATTCTAGAAATTGAGAATTAATGTAAAAGCAAAAGAAAAATCACCAGTGAATCAAATTTCCATACTCCTCTATACTAAACCACCATCATTAAAGAGGCAATGTTGCTCAAGTAGTAGAGTGCTTGCCTACAATGCGTGAGACCCTGGTTTTGATCTCTAATTCTGATGGAAGGTTTAAAAAAAAAACTCTTATAGATATGCTACTAGAAAATTGATAATGAAGTAAATTAAATCAATGCATTAAATTTCCTGATTATATGGCTTTTACTATGAGGTGGAAGTTTCTTCATCTTATGGACTTCACTCTACATCTCAGGATAAACATCATGCTAGGATATGCTATTATGTTGAGAGGCTGCTAACAAATATTACTCTCCAAAGAACTGTGAGTATAAATCTCAGCAAAAAGATTGACCTTTAGTTTACCTTTTCTTCAGAATCACAGTACAAACACAGAAGTCACCTTGTATAATCAAATATATATGCATGTATATATAATTTTAATACCTATTTAACTGATTTATATTTTCAAACAAAAAATAAATAAAAAGAATATCTACCCAAAATAATATCTAAGTGAAATCTTAACATCTGTCCAGAAGCTTTAAACCTAAATTTCATGAAAAGGTATTTTTTTCTTTTCTACAAAACCATTTAAAATAACCTTCACATTGCTAAATCCAATGGTCAAATCTCAGTTCCCACCTACTTAAGCTCTCAGCAACATAAAACAACTGATCAGTTTCTGATTAAAGAAAGAGTTCTTGAATCATTTTCTTCAGATTCCAGGGGAATATGTCTTCCTTGTACCTCTCTGGCCCTTTCTTCTCAGCCTCTTTTATTAGCTTTTCCTTATCTCCTTGACTGCTCCCTCTGGTTTTTTGTTTGTTTGGTTGGTTAGTTGGTTGGTTGTTGTGGTACTGGGTCACATCTCCAGCCCTTTTTTTTCCTATTTTGGACAAGGTCTCACTAAATTGCTGAGGGCCCCGCTAAGTTGCTGAGGTTAGCCTGGAACTTGTGATCCTCCTGCCTCAGACTCCCAAATTGCTGGGATTACAGTCAGGTGCCACCCTGCCCAGTATCCATCCCTCCCTCTATGTTTTGTCTCAGGCTTAGTCCTTGACCTGTCTTCTATCTGCATTCACTTCCTTGATGTCTAACCCAGTCCATGAAGGTTTTGAGTTGTTTGCTTATATGTATGTTTGTTTTGGCAGCCCTGGACATTGAACCTAGGGCCTCCTGCATGGTAGGCAAATGCTCTAACACTAAGCTATAGTCCCCCAGCCTTAGTCTCATGGCTTTCAAAGTCATCAATGTAATGATGACTTACAAATTTATATCTCCACTCAAAACCTCTTGACTCTAGACTCAGATATCAAACCGCCTATCTAATTTAGCAGACATCTCAGATTTGATATCCAAATGAGATCTCTCAATATTCAAATTCTAAAACCTATTCTTTTTCATGGTCTTCCCCATCTCAGCAACAGTAATGTAATTCTTTTAGTAACTTCACACAAAACTTCGTGGGTTCCCCTGACTCCTTTGCTCTCATGCCCCCATCCAATCTATCAACAAATTCTGTCATACCTACCTTCAAGAATCTGACCAGGGCTAGGGATGTATCTCAATTGGTAGTCCTTGCCTGTCAAGCACAAGGCCCTGGGTTCAATCCCCAGAACCGGAGAGAAAAAAAAAAAAAAAAAAAAGAATCTGACCATTTCTCACTGACTCTACTGACATCTCACCTAGACAATTATACATCATTTAGTTTAACAGATATTCAATAAGTGCCTGCTACGTATTAGGCTTTGCTCTACGTGAATAGAATACATTAGTGAAAAGAAAAACAGAAAATTGCCTGCCCTCATATCATTTACATTTGGTTAGGAACAGATATGCCATTAATGATAGCCTAACAAATAAATACTATGTAAAAAGATTCATCCCCTTAGACCTTATAGAAGGACTCATTATTGCTTCACAGATCTAAACTATTTCCATCAGCTCCTTCAGACTTCACTTTCCTTCTTATCCTATATAAGAGTACATACCAGATCATCATTATCAGTTCCCTGTAAATAACCGTAATTCCTAGCTCTGCCCCCATGATTGAGTTCAGTCAATGAACTCAATCACTGACTTCTGTGTGCCTATACCTAGTGGCTAAGGCTTCCGAGAGAAATCTCACAGCACAAATGATGAGTGACACAATAAATCATAATCACCAATTCCAAAGGCAATCCCAAAACATACTACTAACTACATGATTAAATAATTGTATCACACATTTTCCTCCTTACTGAAATATAGTAAGCTTCCCCACCTCTTTATTTTTTCAATATTTTTACTGGTGCTCTATACTTATACATAATAGTAGAATTTGCTGTTACATATTTTTATGTGCACATAACATATAACTTGGTCAATATTGTTCCCCAATATTTCCCTTTTCTCTCTCCTCCATCCTCCCCCTGTCCCTTTCCTCTATCATACAAGTCTCCCTTCAATTTTCATGAACACACACACACACACACACACACACACCCCTTTCTTTTCCATTATGCTCTCTAGCTTCAATATACTAGAAAAAACATTTGAACTTTGACTTTGTGAGTTTGGCTCTTTTTGCTTAACATAATACTCTCATGTTAGATCCATTTTTCCTGAAAATGACATAATCTCATTCTTCTTTATGGATGAACAAAACTCCATTGTGTATATATAACATATTCTTTATCCATTGATGGACACATAGGCTGGTCCTATAACTTAGTTATTGTGATTACATTGCTATAAATGAGTGTGCACGTGTCATTACAGTATGATGACTTTAATTTTTTAGGATAAATAGGAAGGGTATAGAAGAATCACATGGTAGTTCCATTCCTAATCTTTTGAGGAACATCATGTTGGGTTAAACACTAATCACTATCTAGGAAAGCGTGCAGTGAAAGAAGAAGGCCTCTAGGAGACTGGGCTAAGGTGAGGGGGATATAGCTCAGTTGGTCCAGTGCTTGCCTCACATGCACTAAGACCCTAGGTTCAGTCCCAAGCACCACACACACACACACAAACACACAAAAGAATGGGGTAAGGAGGAAGATGAAGAGGGGCCAATTCCCTTATCTGTAATCCATGGGAGAGGATTTATAACCAAGGTTATAAAATAAAGATGTGGCCTTATAAAAAATCCAAAGATATCCACCTGTACAGCGGGAATGCTATCTATCCTATATATTCCTACTTGCAGGCAATGGTAGAACATGACCCTCCACAACCAAGGAATAAGTAATAAAATGTTCAAAATCTCTCCATTGCCAGACATGGTGGCACATGCCTGTAGTCCCAAGAATGAGAAGCTGAGGCAGAAGGATCACCAGGTTCAAAGCCAGCCTCAGGAACTTAGGCCCTAAGAAACTTAGCAAGAACCTGTCTCAAAATAACAAATATGGGAGAGATCTAAGATAGTGGACTAGAGGGAGGCTACGTTCCCTGTCGTTCCATAACTCAGGTTTCAAGCAAAGTTTCTCTGTGAGGCAGTCTTTGCTGCTCATGGATCCCCTGCTGTTTACCCCATTTGTCCACCTCGATCACCTGCAGTCTGCCAGCATATCAATTGATTTTTGAGTGCAGATCACTCACTGACTGTCACATATCATCCACCATTTGCCCGCCTGCCTGCCGGCCTCTTGCCTGCCCACCACCTGCCTTTCACCTACCCACTGCCTGAGGTCCACCTGCCAATCGTTCGCCGGTTGCCTGCAGACCACCCGCAGACCACCAGTGGATCTCCAGCTGCCTGCTATTACCTAGAAGTCCACTGTCATAGCACCCGCAGGTTTGGTTACACATGGCTGCCACCATTTTGGGACAACCAGCCAGGATCTGCAGGAACCCTGGTCTGCTAGACTGTGCCCCACCTCCAGGACCCCTGGCTCGACTGACCGCATCCCACATGGTCTCCGCACCCCACATGATCTCAGCACCCATGCCCTGTGCTGAAGCTCCCCATTTGCCAACACATTTGGAAGCCAGTGAAGCTATCTTGGATTATCCTGGAAGTAGAAGTTGCCATCTTTAGATGGGGCCAATCCCATCCTGAGACCCTGCTGGAGATTGGAAGCTCATTTTCAGGTACCTCTCATATATCAGGCTACGGAAGACTGGGAGGTTTGAACAGAATATTACTGTTATAGTGTAGATTTTTTTTTCTCCATTTTGAAAATGTTTAAGTTTTTCTTTCTTTTTTTCTCACTCTATTTTCCTTTTTTCTACCTGTTTCTTCAGAGTCTCTTTCTTCCTTTTCTCATGCTAACAACCAACCTGATTCCACTTTCACTCTTCCTACGATCTAGTACTTCTATATACTCTTTTCTTATCCCATTAACAGTTACATCCTACACCCATCCCCAACCTCTTTGTCCAACATTAGATATTGCAAATCTATTTGTTATACTGTAGATAATAACTGAACTCATCCTGTTAATTATGAAAATAGTGTCAATGTCTTCATAGGGGCTATTTGGTTTAGGGCTGCATACTGTCTGTACTGGGTGCTGCTAATATTGACTTCCCTCTTAAAGAAAAGGTTTTGGAAACCTGCAGGGTCACTATAAGCCTATAGGAAGGAAACTGCAATACCCCAGATCCGCACTGCTAGAGGAGAAGACACATGGACAACATGAAAAAACAAGGGAATAAAGTGTTCCAAACAAAACAAGATTCTATATTAACAGAATCCAATGACAGCACGGTAGAAGAAGTGTCAGAAAAGGAGTTCAGAATATACTTAATTAAAATGATTCGTGAAGCATAGGATGAGATAAGAGAACAAAAGCAGGCAATGAATGATCACTCCAATAAACAGTTGAAAGAGCAACTGCAGGAAGCAAAAGATCACTTCAACAGAAAGAGATTCTGAAAAGAAAAAAAAAAAAACCTTGAAATGAAGGAAACAAGAAACTAAATAAAGAATTCAATGGAAAGCATCACCAACATACTAGATCACTTGGAAGACAGAACCTCAAACAATGAAGACAAAGTATTTAATCTTGAAAATAAAGTTGCCCAGACAGAAAAGATGGTAAGAAACTATCAACACAACCTCCAAGAACTATGGGATATCATGAAAAGACCAAATTTAAGAATTACTGGGATTGAGGAAGGCATAGAAATACAAACCAAAGGAATGAACAACTTGTCAATGAAATAATATCAGAAAATTTCCCAAACCTGAAGAATGAAATAGAAAATCAACTACAAGAGGCTTACAGAACACCAAATGCTCAAAATCACAACAGATCCATATCAAGGCACATTATAATGAAAATGCCTAACATACAAAATAAAGATAGAATTTTAAAGGCTGCAAGAGAAAAGCATCAGATTATATGTAGAGAGAAACCAATACAGATATCAGCAGACTACTCAGCCCAGACCCTAAAAGCTAGAAGGGCCTAGAACAACATATTTCAAGCTCTGAAAGAACATGGTTGCCAACCAAGAATCTTACACCCAGCAAAATTAATCTTCAGATTTGAAGACAAAATAAAATCCTTCCATGATAAACAAAAGTTAAAAGAATTTACAAATAGAAAGCCTGCATTACAGAACATTATCAGCAAAATACTCCATGAGGAGGAAATGAAAAACAACAATGTAGGTCAGCACAGGGAGGAACTACCCTACAGGAAAAGCCAATCAAAGGAGAAACCAAGTCAAGTTAAAAACCAAAAATAAGCCAAAATGACTGGGAATACAAATCATATCTCAATAATAACCCTGAATGTTAATGGCTTAAACTTATCAATCAACCACACACACAGACACAGTAAAAAAAGTGGGGGTTTCCATCCTCATATCAGATAAAGTGGACTTCAAGACAAAGTAAAGCAGAAGGGATAAAGAAAGATATTTCATATTTCATACTGCTTAAGGGAAACATAAATCAGGAAGACATAACAGTCATAAATATTTGTGCCCCAAACAATGGCACGTCCATGCACATCAAACAAATCCTTCTCAATTCCAGGAATCAAATAGACCACAACACAATAATTCTGGGTGACTTTAACACACCACTGTCAGAATAAATAAGAAAATGCTTTCCCCTCCAGAGTCCTATCAATAAAGTATGTTAGCTAACTTAGAAATTTTGCCAATGGAGAGAGAGAAAACGGTCTTTCATCTGCAGTTTTAATTTACATTTCTTTTTTTTTTTAATATTTTTTTTATTAGTTGTTGATGAATCTGTATTTATTTTATGTGGTGCTGAGAATCGAACCCAGGGCCTCACACATGCTAGGCAAGTGCTCTACCACTAAGCTACAACCCCTGCCCTATGTTTCTTTTTTAATGAGTGAAGGTAACTTATTTATTAATAGCAAATTTTATTTCCTTTTTCTATGCTTCAAAAGGGTCATGCTGCCAGGCACGGTGGCGCACACCTGTAATCCCAGCACTTGAGAGGCTGAGGCAGGAGGATCACGAGTTCAAAGCCAGTCTCAGCAAGCGAGGTGCTAAGCAACTCAGTGAGACCCTGTCTCTAAATAATAAAATACAAAATAGGGCTGGGGATGTGGCTCAGTGGCCAAGTGTCCCGGAGTTCAATTCCTGGTTCAAAAAAAAAAAATTTTTTTTCAGTGAAAAAATTGACTTGGAAATTTTGAGTCACCAAAAGGTTAGATAGTTCTTAATAACTACAGATTTGTACAGGAAAAAAATTAAGTTTTCTTATTATTATTTAAAGGTTATTTTAAAAACACCTTTGGTACATATGGAATTTATCATTGTACATGAGGTAAGGTAAGGGATATTACTTTACTTATCCCTATAACATTTATTGAATACTTCTTTTTCCCAGTGATTTGAGATGATGTCCTCTTTATACATTCAATTTCTACATGTATCTGAATTCATTTACTTCTGGACATTCTATTTTGCTAATAGACCAGAATGAGACTCTTAAATTATTTAGGCTTTTAAAAATGCCTTAGTATGTTTTAGTGGTGGTTCCACTTCTAAGTTTGTTTGCTTTTTTCACGAAATTTAGCATCAGGTGATATAGCTTAAAACTGTTAAGTTTTCATTGAGATTTAAATTTAAAAACTAATTTTTACAATAATATGGTCCTTCTATTTGTAGAAAGGCTATTTTTTTTGCCTTCAGTGGTATTTTAATTTTCATTTTTAATAGGTCTCACATTTTTATTGACAAAGATATTAACATATTTTTGTCACTGTTATATATGAAATTGTTTCTTCCATTAAACCTTCCAAAAGATTGTTTGAATATATGTAAACTACTGATTTCTGTATGTTGATTTTGTATTTGGTAATCTAATTGAGCTATCTTACTGACTGTAGTAGCTGTTAATAAATTATCTTGAAATTTCATAAGAAAAAAAAAAAGAAGTAATTATGGTTGTACATGAGTCAGCTACCAGAATACTTAGTGCAGCATATTTTTATAATAATAAATTGGAAACCCAAATAGACCAACAGGTGACTGGTCAAATACTATTATAACACCACTACCTAGTGGTTTTCTATGGAATCATTAAAATTATATAGTGTAAGAATACAATACTGTAATAGTGTGATCCTATATGTGTAAAGGAGAAAAATCATATGTGTGAGTTTGTATGCATTTCTGTGTGTAACCAATAAAGATGACACATCTTCAGGAAAAAATAATAATAAATAGGGCTAGGGATGTTGCTCAGTGGTTAAGCACCCCTGGGTTCAATCCCTGGTACCCAAAAACAAAATCTCTCTGTTGAGTCCTCTAAGTTCTTTCTTCAGGATTGGAAAACTAAACCAAAACTTTTTTTTTTTTTTGAGACAGGGGCTAAGTTGCTAAGTCAGGCTTGGAACTTACAATCCTTGTGCCTCAGCCTCCTAACCTGCTGGGATGACAGGTGTGCCCCACCACTCCTGGTATATTGTCTATTTTGAGACGAGTCTGTCTAGTGATTTGCCCATTTATTGAGTTACTTGGGTTTCTGGTAAGTTTTCTGAGTTCCATTATATATTCTGAATATTAATCCGCTGTCAGAAGAGTAGCTAGCAAAGATTTCTTCCCAGTCTGTAGATTTTCCCTTCACATTCTGAATTATGTACTTTGCTGTGCAGGAATTTTTAATTTGATGCCATCTCATTTGTGAATTCTTGGTATTATTTCCTGAGCTTTAGAGGTCCTATTGAGGAAGTTGTTGCCTTCATCTATAAGTTGGAGTGTTTCCCCTGTATTTTCTTCCAGCAGTTGCAAAGTTTCTATGTAATTCACAGATCTCTGACCCATTTTGAGATGACTTTTGTACATGGTGAGAGATGAATCTAGACTCATTGTTCTATTATGGATAATCAGATTTTCCAAAACCATTTATTTTTTCTCCAACATGTTTTTGACACCTTTGTCAAGGGTCAGACATACTCGCAGTGTCTTCTATTCTGTTCCATTGATCTATGTGTCTGTATTTATGCTAGTACCATGTAGTTTCTGTTACTAAAGTTCTGAAGTATAATTTTAAGTCAAATATTGTGATATCTCCAGCATTGCTTTTATGGCTTAGAATTATTTTGTCTATTCTGGGTGTTTTAGTTTTCTATATGAATATTAGGACTGCTTTCTTCTAGTTCTATGAAGAACATCATTGGTAGTTTCACAGGGAGTGCATTAAATCTGTATATTCCTTTTGGCAGTATGACCATTTTAACAATATTAATTCTGCCTATCCATGAACATGGTAGATCTTTCCATCTTCTAATTTCTTCTTTAATTCTTTCTTCAGTACCTCATTGTAGAGGTCTTTCACCTCCTTGGTTAGATTTATTCCTAGGTTGTCACTGTTTGTTTGTTATTTTTCTTTTACACTATCATGAATACATCCCCAGCTCTTTTAAACCAACAACTGTAGAGCTCACTAAACAGAAAAAAAGAAACATGCCACAGTAAAAAAGAAAAATTTATATAATGTTTGTCACATGCCAGACATGTTTGAAAATTTTTCTACATAATTTATTTACTCCTAATAATAAGTACTACTATTATCCCCATTTTAGGTAAGAAAAACAAGGCAGAGAAGACAAATTAAACTGCCAGGTGTCATACTATAAATGAATGGTAGAACAATGATTCAGAGGTAAAGTCAGACGGTGGCTGAGTAAGATCCTCTAGTGATGTTCTCCAAATTTGGAACAGCTTCACACCAAACTACCTTCACAAGAGCTAAGGAAATCTGGTGAGAGACCATAACACCTGCTTATAGTGTAACAAAACAGTGACTCAGAGATCCAATATGCAGACTAGAGGGAGGCTGCATTCCTTGTCACTCCATAACTCGGAATTCAAGCAGAGGAAATTCTGTCTCTGCAGGTAGTCTTCACTGCCCACCAATCCCCTGCTGTTTAATCCATTCATGCACTGTGATCATTGGCCCTCTGCCAGCATATCACATGCTTTTTATTTTTTTTTTTTTTTTTTTTTTGATACTGGGGATTGAACCCAGGGGCACTCCACCACTGAGCCACACCCCCAGCCCTATTTTGTATTTTATTTAGAGACAGGGTCTTACTGAGTTGCTTAGGGCCTCGCTAAATTGCTGAGGCTGGTTTTGAACTCGCGATCCTCCTGCCTCAGCCTCCCAAGTGCTGGGATTACAGGCATGCGCCACCGTGCCTGGCTCACATGCTTTTTGAGTGCAGATCGCTCACTGACTGCCACCTATCATCCGCCATTTACCTTTTGTCTGATTTTTGCCTGCCTATTACGTGCCTTTCACGTACACATCACCCACTGCCAACGATCACCTGCCCATTGTCCGCCGTTAGCCTGCAGACCACCCACACACCATCAAGAGATCAACTGCTACCCACTATTACCTGGAAGTCCACTGTTACAGTACCCACAGGTGAGGTACTGGAAGCCTTTGGGGATACTAAAAGACTACAGGTAGAACTGTACTGCCTCAGATACATACTGATAGCTGAGAAGACAAACAATATGAAAAAACAAGGGAACAAAGTGCCTCAAACAAACCAAGATGTTCCAACAACAGAATTCATAGACAACAGTAGAAGAATTGTCAGAGATAGAGTTTAGAAAATACATTGTTAGATTAATCTTCAAAATAAAGGATGGTATTGGAGAGAAAATACAGGAAGTAAAAGATCACTTCAATAAAGAGGCAAAGATTATAAAAAGGAATCAAGCACAAATCCTCTAAATGAAGGAAACAATAAACCAAATTAAAAATTCAATGGAAAGTATCACCAACAGACTAGACCACTTGGAAGACAGAACCTTAGACAATGAAGTCAAAACATATATTCTTGAAAATAAAGTTGACCACACAGAGTAGATGGTAAGAAATCATGAACAGAATCTCCAAGAAATATGGAATAACATGAAAAGATCACATTTAAGATTTCAGAACAGATGAAGGCATGGAGACACAAACCAAAGGAATGCACAATCTTTGCAATGAAACAGTATCAGAAAACTTCCAAAATTTAAAGAATGAAATGCAAAATCAACTATAATAGGATTACAGGATACCAAATGTACAAAATTACAGCAGACCCACACCAGAGCACATTATAATGAGAATGACTAACATACAGAATAAGGATAGAATTTTGAATTTTTTTTCTACTACTTATAAAAAAAAAAATCAAACTACTTATAGGGAGAAACCAATTCTGATCACAGCTGATTTCTCAATCCAGACCCTCCATGCCAGGAGGTCCTGGAATAACATAGATCAAGCTCTGAAAGAAAATGATGCTAACTGAGAATTTTATATCAAGCAAAATTAAGCTTCAGATTTGAAGATGAAATAAAAACCTTCCATGATAAACAAAAGTTAAAAGAATTCATAACTAGAAAGCCTGCACTACAGAACATTCTCAGCAAAATATTCCATGAAGAGGAAATGAAAAAAAAAAAAAAACAATGAAAACGAGCAAAAGGAGGAATCACACTAAAGGAAAAGTCAATCAAAGGAGAAACTAAGTCAAATTAAAAACTAAAAACAAACCAAAATGACCGGTAATACAAATCATATCTCAATAATAACTCTGTTAATGGCGTAAATTCATCAATCAAAAGACATAGACTGGCAGATTGGATTTAAAAAAAAAAAAAAAAGACTCAACAATATGATGTCTTCAAAAGACTCATCTTCTAGGAAAAGACATCCACAGACTAAAGGTACAAGGATGGGGAAAAAACATATCGCTCACATGGCCTGCGTAAACAAGCTGGGGTTTCCAACCTCACATCAAACAAAGTAGACTTCAAGCCAAAGTTAGTCAGAAGGGATAAAGACAGACATTTCACATGGCTTAAGGGAATCATACACCAATGAGACATAACAATTGTAAATGTATATGCCATGCCCCAAACAATGGAGCACCTCTGTACATCAAACCAACCCTTCTCAATTTCAAAAAGCAAACAGACCACAATACAATAATACTGGGTGACTTTAACATACCTCTCTCACCACTGGATGGATCTTCCAAACAAAAACTAAGCAAAGAAACTATAGAATTAAATGATGTAATCGATAGTTTAGACTTAACAGACATATATAAAGTATTTCATCCATCATTGAGCAAATACACTTTCTTCTCAGCAGCACACGGATCCTTCTCTAAAACAGACCTTATGTTATGCCACAAAGCAACTCTCAGCAAAAACAAAAACAAAAAAAATAGAAATACTACCCTGCATTCTATCAGATCATAACAGAATGAAACTAGAAATCAACAGTAAAGTAAAAAACAGACTACTCCAACACCTGGAGACTAAATAGCATGCTATTGAATGATGAATAGATAAAAGAACAAATCAAGGAGGAAATAAAAAAATACTTAGAGGAAAATGAAAACACCAATACAACATATCAAAATCTCTGGGATGCTATGAAGGCAGCACTAAGAGGAAAGATCATTGCATTTAGCCCATATGTTAAAAGAATAAAAAGTAAACAAATAAATGATCTAACATTACATCTCATAGTCCTAGAAAAAGAAGAACAAATCAACACTAACAGCAGAGATAGAAAATACTTAAAATCAGAGTTGAAATCAATGAAATGGAAACAAAAGAAACAATTCAAAAAACTGACAAAACAAACAGTTGGTTCTTAAACTGAGGGGTGAGGAGGTGGTGGGGAAGGAAAGATAATAGAATGAGATAAACAACTTTACCCTATGTATATGTATGAATAGGCAAATTCTACTTTGTGTACAACCAGAAAAATGATAGTTGTACTCCAATTGTGTACAATGAACTAAAATAAAAACAAAAAAAGTTGGTTTTTGGAAAAAATAAAATTGATAAACCCTTAGCCACACTAACAAAGAGAGAAAACTCAAATTACTAAAATTTGTGATGAAAAGGGAAATATCGAGACAGATACTACTACAATACAGAAGAGCCGGGCGCGGTGGCGCACGCCTGTAATCCAAGTGACTTGGGAGGCTGAGACAGGAGGATCACAAGTTCAAAGCCAGCCTCAGCAACTTAGCAAGGCCCTAAGCAACTCAGTGAGACCCTGTCTCTAAATAAAATACAAAATAGGGCTGGGGATGTGGCTCAGTGGCTCAGTGCCCCTGAGTTCAATTCCCGGTTTCCCCCCCAAAAAAATAAAAATAAAATAAAATAAAATAAAACACAGAAGATAATTAGAAACTATTTTGAAAATGTATACTTAAATAAAATAGAAAAACATCAACGAATTTCTAGAGACATATGATCTACCGAAAGTAATGCAAGAGGACATCCACAATTTAAACAGATGAATTTCAAGCAATGAAATAGAAGACACCATCAAAAGTCCACCAACCAAGAGAAGTCTGGGACCAGACAGAATCTCAGCCAAGTTCTACAAGACCTGCAAAGAAGAATTCACACCAAAAGTCCTCAAATTATTCCATGAAATAGAAAAGGAGGGAACCCTTCCAATCTCATTCTATGAGGCTAGTATCATCCTTATATCAAAACCAGACAAAGACACATCAAGGAAAGAAAACTTCAGACCAATATTCCTCATGAACACAGAAGCAAAAATTCTCAATAAAATTATGGCAAATCACATACAAAAAATATTTAAAAGACAGTGTACCACAATCAAGTGGGGCTCATCCCTGGAATGCAAAGTTGGTTCAATGTATGGAAATCAATAAATGTAACACATGACATCAATAGATTTAAAGACAAGAATTATATGATAATCTCAACAGACGTAGAGAAAGCATTTCACAAAATGCAGCACCTCTTCATGTTTAAAACACCAGAAAAACTAGGGATAGTAGGAACATACCTCAACATTGTAAAAGATATATATGCTAAGCCCATGGCCAACATCATTCTAAATCGAGAAAAATTGAAAGTATTCCCTCTAAAAACTGGAACAAGACAGGGATACCCTCTTTCACCACTTCTATTTAATATCATCCTTGAAACCCTAGCCAGGGCAACCAGACAGAGGAAAGAAATTAAAGGGATACGAATAGAAAAAGGAAAACTCAAACTATCACTATTTGCTGACAACATGATTCTGTATTTAGACGATCCAAAAAATTCCACCAGAAAACTTCTGGAATTCATAAATGAATTCAGCAAAGTAGAAGGATTTAAAATCAATATCCACAAATCAAATGCATTTCTATACATCAGTGATGAATCCACTGCAAGAGAAATTAGGAAAACTACCCCATTCACAATAGTCTCAAAAAAAAAAAAAAAAAACCTTTGGGAATCACCTTACAAAAAAGGTGAAAGTCCTGTACAATGAAAACTACAGAACACTAAAGAAAGAAATTGAAGAAGACCTTAGGAGATGGAAAGATCTCCTATACTCTTAGATAGGCAGAATTAATATTGTCAAAATGGCCATACTACCAAAACTGTTATATAGAATCAATGCAATTCCGATTCAAATCCCAATGACATTCTTCATACAAATAGAAAAAACAATAATGAAATTCATTTGGAAAAATGAGACACCCAGAATTGCCAAGTCAATCCTTAGCAAGAACAGTGAAGCAGGAGGCATCACACTACCAGACCTTAAACTATTCTACACAGAGCAATAGTAACAAAAATGACATGGTATTGGCACCAAAATAGACTTGTAGGCCAAGGATACAGAATAGAAGACACAAAGACAAACCTATATAAATACAGTTATCTCATACTAGACAAAGGAGCCAAAAATATATAGTGGAGAAAAGATACCCTATTCAACAAATGCTGCTGGAAAAACAGGAAATATGTAACAAAATGAAATTAAACCTCTATCTGTCACCCTGCACAAAAATCGATTCAAAGTGGATCAAAGACTTAGGCACTAGAACAGAAACCCTGCACCTAATAGAAGAAAAAGTAGGCCCAAATCTTCATCAAGTCAGCTTAGGACTTGACTTCCTTAACAAGACTCCTAAATTGCAAGAAGTAAAATTAAGAATCAATAAATGGGATGGATTCAAACTAAAAAGCTTCCTCTTAGCAAAGGAAACAATCAGGAATGTGAAGTGAGAGCCTACAGAATGGGAGAAAATCTTTACCACATGCACCTCAGAGCACCAATCTCCAGGATATATAAAGAATTCAAAAAATTTAACACACACACAAAAAAATAATAATAATCCAATCAATAAATGGGTTAAGGAACCTAAGAGACATTTCACAGAAGAAGAAATACAATCAATCAACAAACATTAAAAAAATGTTCATCATCTCTTGCAATTAGAGAAATGCAAATCAAAACTGCTCTAAGATTTCATCTCACTCCAGTCAGAATGGCAATTATCAAGAATACAAGCAATAATAAGTGTTGGTGAGGATGTGGGGGGAAAGGTACACTCATACATTGTTGGTGGGACTACAGATTGGTGCAACCACTCTGGAAAGCAGTATGGAAATTCCTAAGAAAACCTGGAATGGAACCACCATTTGACCCAGCTATCCCTCCTCAATTTATACCCAAAGGACTTAAAATCAACATACTCCAGTGACACAGCCACATCAATGTTTATAGCAGCTCAATTTACTATAGCCAAACTATGGATCCAACCTAGATGCCCTTCAACAGATGAATAGATAAAGAAAATGTGTTACATATACACAATAGAATATTACTCAGCCTTAAAGAATGAAATTATGCCATTTGCAGGTAAATGGATGGAACTGGAGAATACCATACTAAGGGAAATAAACCCATCCCAAAAAACAAAGGCCAAATGTTTTCTCTGATAAGAGGATGCTGATCCATGGTGGGGGGTAATTAGGGAAGAATGCAGGAACTTTGGATTGTACAGAGGGAGTGAGAGGAGGGGTGGGTTGGGTGGGTATGGGAAGGACAGTGGATTTAGACAGACATTATTACCCTATATACATGCATGAAAAATTTTAAAAATAAATGTATCAATTAATAAATAAACAAACAGTGGCTCAAACCAAGAATTGGATCTAAAATCCACACATGTAACTGCTATTCAACAATGCCTCTCTAACATCAGGCAGAATTTTATTTCACCTTTGCAGTTAATCTAGAAACCTGTCTGTATCTGACTCCATCCTTTTCTTCCTCCAATTAAAAACCATTCCCCTCCCTTCTGCTATAAATTCTCTTCCATCTTGTTTTCCAAGGACCATCAATCAGCCCTTCTTTTCTCCCTCCCCTCACCCAAACATCTTTAGCATCTTGTACATCTGCTGTCATTCCCATCAGTATTTAAACAAGCCCTAAACTCTCCTTTATTAACCTTCAACTTGATTTCTACTTTTCTTCATAGTCAAATTGTTTTTCAAAAATGAATACACATGCTTCTACCTCCCTAATCTCCAGTACACTTATGTGTAATGACTTTAGCTTTCCATAGTAATACCTAATTTATCTTTGCATTCCCATTCAAGATAGC
The DNA here is from genome assembly GCA_020662805.1 of Glaucomys volans. Taxonomy (NCBI): domain Eukaryota; kingdom Metazoa; phylum Chordata; class Mammalia; order Rodentia; family Sciuridae; genus Glaucomys; species Glaucomys volans. The sequence goes on along the minus strand of JAJEJO010000383.1, from coordinate 767,450 downwards.
CCACAGTCCAATCAGAATCCTCTTTCCTGACTCCCTTCACTTTCCCTCCTTTCCTAGAAGGTAGGAATGGCAAGGGGAATAAGAGACAACTACTATTTGTACATGGTCTTTTTCCTGACTGGCCTCTATTAAATTGAACCCACTACACCTGGCCTCTGAACATTGTTAACTTCCATTCCAGAAACATCTGCTTAGATGATTAAAGCCCTTCCACGGCATTGGAACATGGGCCAATGAAGGTTAATCTACATCTTCCATGTTCCAACATCAGACTCTTTTGGGTCAGCTGGTTCTCTCAACTCCTAATTTCTGGGACCACTGAAACTTTTGACCATTCATCCACATTTATAAGGTTGGAATTAAACTTTTAGGTAGGTCCCTTCCATCTACCCATATTCTCAGTGATTTGCTACAATGTTCTAAGAGATTTGAAACCAAGTAACTCTCTAATCTATTCCAATCTAGCTTCTGACCCCACATTCAAACTGTAAATAGTCCTCATGGTCACCAAACAACTTACAAATTGTTACTCACTTTTCTAGTATTTTAACATCACAGCAGGGGCTGGAGTTGTAGCTCAGTGGTAGAGGGCTTGCCTGGCATGTGTAAAGCCCTGGATTCGATACTCAGCACCACATGTAAATAAATAAAAGATCCACTGACAACTAAAAAAATTTTTTTAAAGTTAAAAAAAAAATCACAGCAGCATTTCATATAGTATTTCAATTCTTCCTTCTTGAAAAACTTTCTTGTCATCTAATTTCTGGTCTTTCATGTGTGTGTTTGTGTGTGTGTGTGTGTGAAAGAGAGAGAGAGAGAGAGAGAGAGAAAGAGAATGTGCATGTTAGGTGCTAGGGATTGAGCGCAAGGCCTCATGAATGCTTGGTAAGTGCTTAGCACTGAGCTATTTATTTTAAGACAAAGTCTCACTAAGTTGCCCAAACTGGTCTCCAACTTGCAATCTGCCAGAAAAGCTGGGTTTACAGGAATGAGTTACTGCACCCAGCCTTCTGTAGGTGAATAGATTAAAGAGTTACTTGGTTTCAAATCTCTTAGAACATTGTAGCAAATCACTGAGAATATGGATAGATGGCAGTGACCTACCTAAAAGTTTAATTCCAACCTTATAAATGTGGAGGAGTGGTCAAAAGTTTCAGTGGCCCCAGAAATTAGGAGTTGAGAGAACCAGCTGACCCAAAAGAGTCTGATGTTGGAACATGGAAGATGTAGATTAACCTTCATCTACATAAGGCTGGGTTTACAGGAATGAGTTACTGCACCCAGCCTTCTTCTTTCTCAGCTTCCCTCTTTCATTCTCTACCCAATTTCTAAACCAGGATTCTATTGTCTTTTAGTCAGGTTTTACATCACTGTGACCAAAATACCTGATACAAACAGCTCAGGAGAACTTTTATTTTGTCTCACCATATCAGAGTGTGTGATGACTCCATTTCTATGGGCCCAAAGTAAGGACTAACACGAGGGAAGAGTGTGTAGAGAGAGGTTGCTCCTTCATGGCAACACAGAAGCAGAGGTGGGGAGGGACCACAGGGAAGAACCTTCCAGGGTGTGCCTCCAGTGACCCACCTCCTCTAGATGTGGCCCACCTGCCTACAGTTACCACCAAGTCAACATTCAAACTTGGATAGGCTAATTAGATTACAGCTCTCATAATCTAAACATTTCACCTCCAAACATTTCTACATTAATATAGGAGCTTTGGGGGACACGTCATATCCAAACTATAACATATGGGTTCCATTCTGGGTATTCTCTACTCTCCCTACATTCTTCACCTGCAAGGTCTTATCCACTGTCATTGCAGAAATAATGCTATCTAGTCATGAAATTCCATTCATTTTCTTCTTGTAGGGCACACAGAAAGACAGTATTTCTCAGCTTCTCTTGTAGTTGGGTGAGGGCCATATGAAGAGATTCTAGCCAATGGAATATGGGAGAGAATAAGCTATACCACCCCAGGTTGAACATAAAACCACCTAAGAGATCACCTTTTCCTGTTCTTCCTCTTCTATGGTAACCTTATAGGTCACATGTGTAAGAAGACACCATTGCAAGATAAAAAGAGCCCCAAGAATCACCAGTCAGAACAGTTAGACAGGGAAGCTGCCTAAAACCCAATGTAAAAAAATATAATCAAGCCGGGTGTGGTGGTGCACACCTGTAATCCCAGTGACTTGGGAGGCTGAGGCAGGAGGATCACAGGTTCAAAGCCAGCCTCAGCACAGGCAAGGCGCTAAGCAACTCAGTGAGACCCTGTCTCTAAATAAAATACAAAACAGGGCTGAGGATGTGACTCTGTGACCAAGTTCCCCTGAGTTCAATCCCTGGTTCAAAAAAAAAAAAAAAAATACATATATATATATGTGTGTGTGTGTGTGTGTATATATGTATATATATATTTATATATATAATCAAGAAATAACCATATGTTTATCAGAACTCCTTAGTCTAGGACATTGTTAGAGAAACTAACATCACCTAAATACTGAGTGATCAACTACCAAGACTTTATAATACATTTATGTTAGACTCTCACATGTATATCTCCAGCTCAAACTTCTTTGAATTCCAAATCATATCCAACTGTTTACTCCAATTGAGCAACCAGGATCTTTTAAAGCAGATCTCCTCTCTTCAACCTGCTGGAATAAATCCTAATGTACCAATAATCACACTGCAGAAGCCAGAAATTTAAGGCTCAGTTTTGACACTTTTGCCCTCACTCTGAATTGAACACCTAGTTTTGTCCACTGCAGGGAGCCATCCTTATTTAGCAGAATCAGAATAGGATGAGCCATGTAACACAGAAGCCTGGCTTCTAGGAACTGCAGGGAGGCACCATTGTGTGGGAGTGGTTCCCTGTCTCCTTCTGGAATTATCCCTTAAGAGAATGGCTCCCCTAACTCCATCCTATCCTGTCCATCACAGAAACAGCTCCTTTGGGTCTTTGCCCCCTTTACCTGTGTGCCTATAAATAAAAGAGAGATGGGCTACTCATCATGGAATGTAGGAGGAGGCCAGAGCTGGTATGGCCAGACCGGTCACGCCCCCTCTCATTTAAAAAGATTGGCTTGTGTGTGTTTATTGAGTAGTTAAGTTTTTTGGATAATAGAAAAACCACCAACATCCTCCGGCAGTTAACCCTTTTCTCCTGCACGCAGGACAGACGTGGCAGAAAGGACGTGGCAGAGAGGACCCCAACAGTCCACTTTCCCTTTTTAACATCTCTCAAATCAGCTTTTTACTCTTCATTTCCCTTCTTTCACTTGGACTACCATAAGTTCCAAACTAGTACCCCCACTTATACCCTCATCTCCTTCCACTCTTTAAATACAGGAAGGTCAAAGAAGGCTTTTTCTCAACCGAGATCAAATCATCTCATCCCAATGTTTAAAAACTGCAATGTTTACCTGTACACACTAAACACACGTAAATATTAATATTCCTAATCATACCCTACTAGCCTGTATGATTTGGCTTCTATCCTCCAACCTCATATCTTCACTCATGTCCCACAGAACACAGATACTTTCAGTCTAAGATCTCCCCCATTATCATTCCATCCTAACATAGAACTTTCCCAACCTTCCTCCCCTGCAATAATCTCTCTAAAAAACTTCTATAGACTCAAGATAATTAAAGTATCACCTCCTCTAGGAAGTTTTTCATGATCTTTTTCCTTCACAGCTCTTCTTCCTTAACCGTGGAGCAAACAATTAAGTTCTTTGGCTCTGGTTTCCCTTCATATTCTATAATACAGTCATACTGCATTTGCTACAACAGTACCATGTTTAAACTTGTTTGTTTGCTACTCCCACCAGACTGCATGTTTTTGAGTTTGGGGGGGGGGGGGTTCCCTTTTTGGGGGGGAGTGGAGATCAAACCCAGGGCCTCACATATGGCTAGGCAAGTGCTCTATCACAAGTTACATCCAAAGTTTCAGACTATGTGCCTTTTTTTTTTTTTTTTTTTTTTTTGTTGTTGTTTTTGGACCTTTACCGAATATGTTTATTTATACATGGTGCTGAGAATCGGACCCAGTGCCTCACACATGCTAGGCGAGCGCTCTACCACTAAGCCACAACCCCAGCCCCAGACTATGTGCTTTTTAAGATGAGGTTCTATGTTACCCATCTTTCTAGCCCCAAGGATTAAGTACACACTTAAGTATTTACCAAATAAAATGTCTTAAGAGTCACAAAACTGTGTCTCATATTTATAGTTCCACAGTTCCTAATAAGTTATTTACACACAGTAAGTATAAAATAATTTTGTTGAACTGTATTTCTTCAAGAAAATATAAATTTGGCCAGGCATAGAAATGCATGCCTTACTCTCAGGTTGAGGTTGAAGCAAAAGGATCACAAGCTCAAGGCCAGCTTCACCAACTTTGTGAGATTCTACTACTATGATGCTTCGTAATGTTTATAATGAAAATATTTAAGCAGTCATTTTGGATATATGAAAAATATCCAAAAATACAGTAAATATGACTATTTTCATAATCAGAAAAAAAGTGGTAAACCAGGTATGATAGCACATGCCTGTAATCCCAGCTACTCAGATGGCTGAAGGAGGATTACAAACTCAAGACTGGCCTGGGCAACTTAGCAAGATCCTGTCTCAAAATAAAAAATGAAAAGATCAGGGATATGAATCAGTGGTAAAGTGCCCATGGGTTCAATCCCCAGCACCCCTCAAGAAAAAAGAAAGAAGCAAACAAACAAACAAACAAACATAGAATATAGAAATCATAAAATGGAAATGTGTATCCTTCCTTATTTCTCACTAAAGCTTGCAAAAGTATAGTTAGTAAATCTTCTCCCCACTCCACTGTAAAACACTGCTTATGTGTGCACTTCCAAAATACACAAAATGGGAAGAACACGTCTAGAACTCAAAAACAGAACTTAAAAGAAAACTAAGAAACATAAGAATTCTATTAGATTCAACTTCCTTTCTAATAAGCACCACAAACCAAAGTAATATTAATTACTAACAGAAAATAAGATTAGTTGTTAGAAGGTTTGAGGTTCTTTCCAGAGACTACACAGGAAATTTAGTGAATCACAAGAGTCTATCTTTGGGGGGCAAAATACTCCAATATAATTAGAAAGTTAAAAATAAATAAACAAATTTTAAAATATATACATACACACACACACACACACACACCTTATTCCTGACCCTTTTCATTCACTGCAGAGCAGGGAAGGGAGACATACAACTCCATTTCTCAGACAAGTATAAAGTTGCCTGGAGTTCAGCTCCTTATTTGCCACTGTGCAGCCCCAGTTAGAGCCATATTCGTGTCATTAATCTAACAGTAAGTCAGTATTCTTCTATTCTGTCATTGACATCTTGCAGATCTTATGTTAAAAAATTCAAATTAAAAAAAAAAACCTATTAAGAGCCAGGTGGTAGGGTACCAATCCCAGGACTTGAGGTTGAGGCAGGAGGGTTACAAGTTCAAGGTCAGCCTCAGCAATTTAGAAAGGCCCTAAGCAACTCTTATAAAAATTTTGTTTTGTGTCAAAACAAGATAAAAAGATCTGGGGATGTAGCTCAATGCCTAAGCACCCTGGATTCTATCCCCAGTACCAAAAAAAAAAGAAAAAGAAAAAGAAAAAGAAAAAGGAAGGAAAGGAAAGGAAAGAAGGAAGGAAAAGAAAAGAAAAACAAAAAACTATAAAGGCTGGGGGTGAGAAGTGGTGTAGCTCAGTGGTAGAGCACTTGCCTAGTATGCACAAGATCCTCATGTATGTGATCCTGGGCAACACATACACATGCAAATTCTAATGTATAAATTGTTTTTCTAACTCCAAATAACAATGTTCACTTTGACAAGAACTTTTATTTGACTTTTTCTTTATAAAGAGAGTGCAGCAGATAATTGTAAACAAGGGATCCAAGAAACATGTTCAGGCTGGGAAAGCCAGATCTCAGGTTAAAGTTTTTTTTTCACAATTCCATACAGAAAATACACATAGGAAGAAAAGGGGTTATATACTGTTAGAGACTGCAAGAAATAAAGTGAAAATCAGTGGAGAGTTGGGCCTACAAAGAAAAATGTAAAGACTGACAAAGTGATCAATTTTTTTGAAGAAGAAAATGTGTTTGTCAAGTAGAATAGTTTTCATTACAACTGAAAATGCAAATAAAAGAAAATTTTAAAAAATCATTTCATGTTTCTTAAAGATTCTCACACTGACTTACTTACATTCTCTTTCAATATCACTTTGATCCACTGTTTATGTCTTTCCTGAGGATTTCATATAAAATGTAAAGAAAAGCTGACAAACTGACAGAATCAGAACATTTGAGCAAAGAGTAACCACAGAATCTCCTCTTTGAACAATTCTGAATAAATAGAGAGGAGAGGATGTAGCTCAGTGGTAAAGTGCTTGTCTTACTTGTGCAAGACAAGGGTTTCAATCCCCAGCACTGCAAAAAATAAATAGATAAGAAATTAGACAAATATACTGTAAATAAGTACATAATTAGTAAGTACTCTTGGCTTACTATAAAATCTTTTAATTTTTGTTTCAAAACTGCCTCTAGAAAAAGCAGTAAGTGAGATCCAAGATGGTGGACTAGAGGGAGGCCGCGTTCCTTGTTGCTCCATAACTCAGGATTCGAAAAGAGGAAAATCTGATTCTCTGTGAACCAGTCTCTACTCCTCATTGATCCCCTGCTGTTTACCACATCTGTCTACCTCGATCACCCACAGTTTACCAGCCTAGTGACTACATTTGAGTGCAGATTGCTCACTGACCACCGCCTATCATCTGTCACTTGCCCGTTTGCCTGCCTCTGGCCTGCCCATTGCCTGCCTTTCACCTTCTCATTGCCCACCAACCTAGGTTCATCTGCTGATCGTCCACCAGTAAGTAGCCTGCGGAGCCTGCAGACCGTCAGTGGATCACCAGCTGCCTACTGCCTGGAAATTCACCATCACAGTACCTGCAGGTTTGATTACACGTGGCTGCCACCATTTTGGGGAAATAAAAAAAAAGCCAGGACCTGCAGGACCACCAGCCCGACTAGCAGCACCCCACCTCCAGGGGCCCAGCCTGACCGACTGCACCCCACAGAGTCTTGGTGCCCACGCCCTGCACTGCAGCTCACCATTTGCCAAAACGTTTGGAAGCCAGTGCAGCCATTTTGGATTATCCGCGAAAACTGTCATTAGATGGGGCAAATCCCATCCTGAGTCGCCCACTGGAGACTGGAAGCTCATTGTCAGGTACCTCTCATGCCTCAGGTTACTAAAGACTGGGAGGTATGAATAGTATATGATGGTTACAGTATATATTTTTCTTTCTCCTTTGTGATAGCTTTTAAACTTTTATTTCTTTACTTTTCTTGCTCTCTACTTTCCTTTTGTTTACCTCTTTCCTCAAGGGCTTTTTCTCACTCTTCTTAAGCTATCAACCAACTTCTTCTGACTACACTTTCACTCTTCCTATGATCAAGAACTTCTTCATACTCTTTTCTTACACTGTTAACAGTTACAGCCTACACCCCTCCCCATCCTCTTTGTCCTCCATTAGAAACTGTAATCCTCATTGCAAATCTGTTTGTTATACTGTAGATAATAATTGAACTCATCCTCTCTGTTTATTATGACAATATTGTAACAATATTATAACAAAAAGACTACTGTAACAATAGAATTCATAGGGGCTATTTGGTTTATAGCTGCATATTGTCTGTACTGGGTATTGCTAATATTGATTCCCCCCCTTAAAGAAGAGGTTTCAGAAAACTATAGGATCACTATAAACCTATAGGGCAGAAACAATACCCTAGATCTGCATTGCTAGAGGGGATGATACATGAACAACATGAAAAAACAAGGGAGGAAAGTGTTCCAAACAAACCAAGATTCTACACTAATAGAATCCAATGACAGCATGATAGAAGAAATGCCAGAAAAGGAGTTCAGAATATACATGATTAAAATGTTCAAAGAAGCAAATGATGAGTTAAGAAAGCAAGTGCAGGCAATGATTGACCATTCCAATAAGCAGCAGAAAGAGCAACTGCAGGAAACAAAAGATCACCTCAACAAAGAGATAGAGATTCTGAAAAAGAACCAAACAAATCTTTGAAATGAAGGAAACAATAAACCAAATTAAACACTCAATGGAAAGCATCACCAACATACTAGATCACTTAGAAGACAGAACCTCAGACAAGGAAGACAAAATATTGAATCTTGAAAATAAAGTTGCCCAAACAGAGAAGATGGTAAGAGATCATGAACGGAACCTACAAGAACTATGGGATATCATAAAAAGACCAAATTTAAGAATGATCAGGATTGAGGAAGGCACAGAGATACAAACCAAAGGAATGAACAACCTATTCAATGAAATAATATCAGAAAATTTCCCAAACCTGAAGAATGAAATGAAAACTCAACTGCAGGAGGCTTACAGAACACCAAATGCACAAAATTACAGCAGATCCACATCAAGACACATTATAATGAAAATACCTAATGTACAAAATAAAGATAGGATTTTGAAGGCTGTGAGAGAAAAGAAACAGATTACATATAGGGAGAAACCAATACAGATATTAGCAGATTTCTCAGCCCAGACCCTAAAAGCTAGAAGGGCCTGGAACAATATATCTCAAGCTCTGAAAGAACATGGCTGCCAACCAAGATTCCTATATCCAGCAAAGCTAACCTTCAGATTTGAAGACGAAAGAAAATCCTTTCATGACAAACAAAAGTTAAAGGAATTTACACATAGAATGCCTGTGCTACAGAACATTCCCAGAAAGATTTTCCATGAGGAAGAAACAAACAACAATGTAAGTCATCAAAGGGAGGAACTATCCTAAAAGGAAAGTCAATTAAAGGAGAAACCAAGTCACATTAAAAGCCAAATCTAAGCCAAAATGACTGGGAATACAAATCATATCTCAATAATAACCCTGAATGTTAATGGCCTAAATTCGTCAATCAAAAGACACAGACTGGCAGACTGGATCAAAAAGAAAGTCTCAACAAAATGTTGCCTTCAAGAGACTCATCTCATAGAAAAGGACATCCACAGACTAAAGGTGAAAGGATGGGAAAAAACCTACCATGCACATGGACTCAGTAAAAAAGCAGGGGTTTCCATCCTTATATCAGATAAAGTGAACTTCAAGCCGAAGTTAGTCAGAAGGGATAAAGAAGGACATTACATACTGCTTAAGGGAACCATAGATCAAGAAGACATAATGATCATAAATATTTATGCCCCAAACAATGGCCCATCCATGTACATCAAACAAATCCTTCTCAATTACAGGAATCAGAAAGACCACAACACAATAATTCTGGGTGACTTTAACACACCACTGTCAACACTGGACAGATCTACCAAACAAAAACTAAACAAAGAAACCATAGAACTCAATAACACAATGAATAACTTAGACTTAACAGACATATATAGAATATTCCATCCATCAATGAGCAAATACACTTTCTTCCCAGCAGGACATGGCTCCTTCTCTAAAATAGACCATATGTTATGCCACAAAGCAGCCTTTAGTAAATGCAAAAAAGTAGAGATACTACCTTGCATTCTATCGGATCATAATGGAATGAAATTAGAAAGCAACAACAAAAAAAAAACAGAAACTACTCCAACACCTGGAGACTAAATAATATGCTATTGAATGAAGCATGGATAACAGAAAACATCAGCAAGGAGATAAAAAAATTCTTAGAGGTAAATGAGAATGATGATACAACATATCAAAATCTCTGGGACACTATGAAAGCAGTACTAAGAGAAAAATTCATTGCACTGAGTGCATTCAAGAAAAGAATAAAAAGTCAACAACTCAACAACCTTACATTACATCTCAAAGCCTTAGAAAAAGAGGAACAGTTCATCACCAAAAG
>JAJEJO010000383.1:720323-757116 GCA_020662805.1 Glaucomys volans | reverse complement strand
AACCTTACATCTCAAAGCCCTAGAAAAAGAGGAACAGTTTATCACCAAAAGTAGTAGAAGACAGGAAATAATCAAAGTCAGAGCTGAAATCAATGAAATTGAAACAAAAGAAACAATTCAAAAAACTGACAAAACAAAAAATTGGTTCTTTGAAAAAGTAAACAAAATAGATAAACCTTTAGCCACACTAACAAAGAGAAGGAGAGAGAAAACTCAAATTACTAAAATTCATGATGAAAAAGGAAATATCACAACAGACACCACTGAAATACAAAACATAATTAGAAACTACTTTGAAAATCTACACTCCAATAAAATAGAAAATCTTGAAGACATCAACAAATTCCTAGAGACATATGATCCTCCCAAACTGAACCAGGAGAACATACACAATTTAAACAGATCAATTTCAAGCAATGAAATAGAAGAAGCCATCAAAAGGCTACCAACCAAGAAAAGCCCAGGACCAGATGGATTCTCAGCCGAGTTCTACAAGAGCTTTGAAGCCTGTAAAGGCTTCAAAGGAGAACTTATACCACTACTCCTGAAAGTATTTAATGAAATAGAAAAGGAGGGAACCCTTCCAAATTCATTCTAGGAAGCTACTACCACTCTGATACCAAAACCAGACAAAGACACAACTAGAAAAGAAAACTTTAGGCCAATATCTCTGATGAATATAGATGCTAAAATACTCAACAAAATTCTGGCAAATCGCTTACAAAAACATATTAAGAAGATAGTGCACCCCAATCAAGTGGGGTTTATCCCAGGGATGCAAGGTTGGTTCAACATCCAGAAATCAAGAAATGTAATTCATCACATCAATAGACTTAACGTTAAGAATCATATGATTATTTCGATAGATGCTGAGAAAGCATTTGACAAAATACAACCCCCCTTCAAATTTAATGCAATTCCAATAAAAATTCCTATGACATTCCGCACAGAAAAAGCAATCATGAAATTCATATGGAAGAACAAAAGACCCAGAATAGCCAAAACAATCCTGGGCAGGAAGAATGATGCAGGAGGCATCACAATATCAGACCTTAAACTCTACTATAGAGCAATAGTTATAAAAACAGCATGGTATTGGCACCAAAATAGACAGATAGACCAATGGTACAGAATAGAAGACCCAGAGACAAACCCACATAAGTACAGTTATATCATACTAGACAAAGGTGCCAAAAACATACAGTGGAGAAAAGATAGCCTCTTCAACGAATGGTGCTGGCAAAACTGGAAATCCATATTCAATAAAATGAAATTAAACCCCTATCTCTTACCCTGTACAAAATCTCGACTCAAAATGGATCAAGGATCTAGGAATTACACCTGAGACTCTTTGCCAAATAGAAGATATAGTAGGCCCGAATCTTCTTCGTATTGGCTTAGGACCAGACTTTCTCAACATGACCACCAGAGCACAAGAAATAAAAGGAAGAATCAATAAATGGGACGGGTTCAAACTAAAAAGCTTTTTCTCAGCAGAAGAAACAATTAAGAATGTGAAAAGAGGGCCTACAGAGTGGGAAAAAATCTTTTCCACACACACTTCAGACAGAGCACTGATCTCCAAAATTTATAAACAACTTACAAACTTTACATCAAAAATGAAAAGAGCCCAATCAATAAATGGGCTAAGGAACTGGGAAGACACTTCACAAAAGAGGATATACAGACTATTAACAAATATATGAAAAAGTGCTCATCATCTCTAGTAATTAGAGAAATGCAAATTAAAACTACCCTAAGATTTCACCTAACTCCAGTTAGAATGGCTATTATCAGGAATACAAGCAATAAAAAGTGTTGGCGTGGATGTGGGGAAAAAGGCACACTTGTACATTGCTGGTGGAGTTGCAAACTGGTGCAGCCACTCTGGAAAGCAGTGGAGATTCCTGAACAAACTTGGAATGGATCCACCATTTGACCCAGCTATCCCACTCCTCGGTTTATACCCAAAGGTCTTCAAATCAGCAAAGTATAGGGATGCAGCCACATCTATGTTCATAGCTGCTCAATTCACAATAGCTAGACTGTGGAACCAACCTACATGCCCTTCAATTGAAGAATGAATAAAGAAACTGTGGTATATATACACAATGGAATATTAGCCATAAAAAAGAATAAAATTATGGCATTTGCTGGTAAATGGGTGGAGTTGGAGAATATCATAAGTGAAATAAGCCAAGCCCCAAAAACCAAAGGCCAAATGTTTTCTCTGACTAGTGGATGCTGACACATTATGGGGGGGGGGCGATGAGGGCAGGGGTTTGGGGGGATAGGAAAGAATGGAGGAAGTATGGATGGTGTGGAGGAAAATGGGATGGGAGGGGATGGGGGAAGGAAAAATAGTAGACTGAGACAGACAGTATTACCCTATGTATAGGTAAGATTGTATGAACTTTGTGAATAAAAAAAAAATTAATTAAAAAAAAGAACAAAAAAAAAGAAAAAGAAAAAGCAGTAAGTTCAAGTTAGGTAAAATACAAACTTCCACTCTTCAAATGAAACTATTTCAAAAAAATGAAAAAGCAAACCACCAACTGGAGAAAATATTTGCAAAAGCACATATTCAACAAAGGGCTCATATTTACAACAAAAGGAAATCTTACACCCCCATAAGACAAACTGATTTAAAAATCAGCAAAGACGAGTCAGGCATGGTGATGCACACCAGTGGCTGGGGGGGCTGAGGCAGGAGAATCACAAGTTTAAAGCCAGCCTCAGCAATTTAGCAAAGCCCTAAGGAAATCAGTGAGGCCCTAACAACTTAGCAAAACATTGTTTCAAAATAAAAAAAGAAAATTCATCAAAAGAATTTGGACACTTCACAAAATGATACATGAATGACCAAGAAGTAAATGAAAGGACACTCAAAATTGAACTACAATATTACTACACATCTACCAAAGGCCAAAATTAAAGACTGACCATATCGAGAGTTGCAGAGGATGTAGAACAAACACAATTGGCACACACTGACAGTGGGAACATAAAAGGGAACTTTGGAAAAGAGGTTGGCAGTTTCTTTAAAATGTAAACATACACATACTTTACAATTCAATCCTTCCTTACTTAGAGATTTACACAAATGAAAGCATATGTCCATACAAAGAATTGTATACAAATATTCATAGCAAGATTTATTTGTAATAACTAAAAACTGGCAACAAACAAAATGACTGTCAACAGATGAATGGATAAACAAATTATTGTGTATTTACAACAATGGGAATACTACTTGGCAATAAAAAGGGATGAACTACCACATGCACAAGTCTGGATGAGTCTCAAAATAATTATGTGGAGAAAAAGAAGCCAGACGTCTGACACAACAGCACATGCCTATAATTCCAGTTACTCAGGAAACTGAGGCAGAAGGATCAAAAGTTCAAGACCAGCATGGGCAATCGAGCAAAAATGTACCTCAAAATTTAGAAAAAGAAAAACAAAAACAAAGGCTGGGGAGGTAGCTCAGCAGTACAGCACTTGCCTAGTTTGTGTGAGGCCCTGGATTCAATCCTTCACTGAGGGGGGAGGGGGGGGGGGGGGAGGAGTCAGACAAACACTCCTCCAAAACAAATACATAAGTGTTTCCAGTTATTAAAAAATTCTAGAAAATGTAAATTCATATATAGTGACAGAAAGCAGATCAATGAGAAGAAAGGGATACAAATGGGCAAGGGGATACTTTGAGGGATGGTAAGAGAAAAATTCCAGAAGTCCTAAATTTAATTACAAGGGCCTGAAGATGGAGAAAGAGATAAGGGAAGTTAATCTGTTAACCACTGAAGCCCAAAACACAAAAACAAAAGCTATTCTACCTTTCTAAGTGTATATTGAAAACCTGAAATCCCAAGTTGCTGGAACTGTTTACAAAAGAATATTTAAATTATTTACCTCAACCAATCCAATAGCAAGGAATACTTCTCCTTATGGACAGTCCTCCTAACCTAAAACTCACTCTGCTTTCATTATCAGGTCCTGCTTACCTACATAAAGCCAATGTAAAGTCCATGTAAACAATTCATGTATTCCTTCCTCATCGCTCTGGTTCCTAAGTTAAACTCACCAAATCGCTCTGGGTTCCTAAGTTAAACTACCACATCGATACAACTGCTCACAACCATTGCTACTGAGAGTTGTGAAGCCTTGTTCAGAAGCTGCAGGTTTTTTTTGTTTGTTTGTTGTTGTTGTTGTTGTTGTTGACTAGCATCTGTAATGGCTCAATAAACCCTTTTATTTCAGAGAACTGAGACTCAGGAGTTCTGGTTTAACAAAAATGATAGTATGGGGGTGTGTGGGTGTGGCCAAAATTTATCAAACTGTACACTTTAAACTTTCCTTGTTAAATTTAATAAAGATGAAAAATCCACAATACCAGTCATTTAAAAACCAAAATTTTCCGATCCCCAGTCTTGGGGTCGACCCATTTCACTGCTAGGAACCGCCTCTCCTCCTCCTTGGCTTTCCCTACATCTCAAGATCCACACTAGTCTCTCCTTTGCCTCCTCTCCTTCAGGGGGGAAGGCTGAACCCCAAAAGGTTCACAAACTTCTGACCAAGCTTTCAAGTACTGCCCATTGTGTTCCGGGGTCCTCAGTTATTGCCACAGAAGCCTGGGATCTACCTACCGGTTCTCAATACTTAACCTTACAAGAGAACAGTGACATGTGTCCCCCCATTCACCGACCTTCTCGCTCCCGTCCGTGCTGTCTCTCACCCACTAAGCTTCACCCGACCGAACACTCCTCGTTCCTGAAATACCTCTAACGGGCACAGAACCACCACCAAAAACTGCGTTCTTCAGTCCGCCCACCCCCGGGCCGTCGGGAAGTGAGGATTCGAACATCCCCTCCCAGGTTACCTGCCACTGGCTGGCCGCGCCGCGGACAGTTCAGCCACCGCGGTGGTATCTTGTTATGAGCCATGTCGTGGGGCCGCTCAGAGCCGCGCCCCTTCACCAACGCCCCCCAGTGCCTCAGCCGCCGTCTCCTCGCGGTAAGGTCCACACCGGAGGTCCAAGGCACCCGAATCCGGACCGGGATAGGAATGCCGCCCGCTCCTATCCGGGTAACGTCAGCTGCGGCGCGTCACTTTCATTCAGGATGAACTCCACAGCTTTAAGCGAGCCCATAATACACCGCGACTTCCGCCCCTGAAGGCTCCTCCCCCTTTTTTCCGAGGTCAGAGGGGAAGAAAAGGAAGTTCAGAAGAACGACAGCAAGGAGTTAAAACCACCGCAAATGGGAGGGGTGGGTCTTCCCTGGCCCCGCCCCTCCCCGCCCCGCGCCTTTGCACCCCGCCTCTCCCGGTCGCGAGTCCAGAGGGCTCTGGGTTTGCCTTTGCGCATGCGCAGTTGCTGTCGTACGGGACTGATCCGAGCGATTTTACCCGGTTTTCCATCAGCAGAACCGAAAAAGCTTCCAGAGGTGAACGGAGCAAAGGATCTTACCACGCGTAGACTTAACATCCCGCTTTCATAAACGCATTTATTTTACCGCTTGTCGTCCCTGCCGGATTTGGATTTGATTTAGCATTTGGGAAAGTTCTCCCTAAGGTGGATCAGGGGGACAAGTTTTAGAGAAATTCTGAGGCCCAGCGAGTCGAGGTTTGAGGCCAGCCTCAGCAACTTAGTAGAGACCCCTTCTAAAAATAAAAAGGGTTGAGAATGTCGCTCAGAGGTAGAGCCCCACTGGGTTCAATCCCCAGTACCGCAGGAAAATAAATTCTAAGCGCGAGAGATCAGAACACCAGAAATGAGGAATTTCTCTTTTGTAGGAGTACTGCTGATAATCCATGAAGCATCTGAGATTAATTCCAAAACATTTTCAGAGCTTTGTTTTCTTGGGCAGTTTCAAAATACATTTGAAAGTCTCAGAAGGTCGGTCTCAAACCGGGCGCGGTGGTGCATACCTGTAATACCAGCGGCTCCTGGACACTGAGGCAGAAAGATCAAAGCCAGCCTCAGCAAACCCTGTCTCTAAATAAAATACAAAAAGGACTGGGGATGTGGCTCAGTGGTTCAGTGCCCTGGCTTCAATCCCCGATAGCAAAAAATAAATTAGAAGAGGGTCTGTCTAAAAAAAAAAAAAAAAAAAAAAGTTAATAATGGACATAACGGCAAAGGTAGGAAATGCCAGGTGGAGGACCTCTCTGTGACAATGTGCTTTACCTTCCAAATAAATGGTTCCTTTTATTTTCTCTTCGAGGTAAGCAGAGGTGTTTGGAAGCATTTTATAAATGCCGTCCTGTAATGAATTTTCTTTAGTTACCAGACTAAATTAAAGAAATGTAAATCTAGCCAGGCACGGTGGCAAACGCCTGTAATCCCAGCACTTGGGAGGCTGAGGCAGGAGGATGGTGAGTTCAAAGCCAGCCTCAGCAACTTAGCGAGGCCCTAAGCAATTCAGTGAGACCCTGTCTCTAAATAAAATACAAAATAGGGCTGAGGATGTGGCTCAGTGGTGGAGTGCCCCTGGGTTCAATCTCCAGTACCAAAAAAAAAAGAAAAAAAAATGTAAATCTATGGGCTAGGGATATAGCTTAGTTGGTAGAGTGCTTGCCTTGCAAGCACAAGGCCCTGGGTTCAATCCCCAGCAATGCAAAAAAAAAAAAAAAAAAAATGTAAATTTGTATGATGGAAAAGTAACTATAACAATTTGACTTTGTGCAGCAGTGCTATATTTGCAAGAGTATAAGGCTACAGGAAATATATTTTTAAAGTGTCGGTGGGAACTTCCTGGGCAACTCAGCTCTCATTGAATACCTAAACCCTCTCAGTAAGTCAGGATTTGCCTATGAAGACAGTGCAATGGTTCTCTCTCTCTCTGAGACAGCCCGAGTTAGTTCACACTCTTAGTCTGTCCCACTGTTAACATGTATTCAGTCTTATTAGTGAAAGTGTCATTTCTTCCCTGACAGGACAAGACTCTGTTTCCTTACAGACCAGCAATCTGCCTAAATGATGCCCAGTTAATCCCCTTCTCTGTTGGCATATATGTGTGCCATGCCCAAGATAGAGATATATTTGATTCAAAAACCCTTCCAAGAAAGGGAAAGGTGAGCCTAGTCTTATGGAATGATATCCCAGCTTCCCATTCTAGGGAAGACTCCCCTTGAAAACTGTCCTTCCATACACACCATATCAAACTAAGAATCAGCTATAGGCACAGGGAGCACTCCATATGACAGGTGACCAACAATTATTGACTGTAAGGCAGAAATGTATATTTTTTACTCCACTATCCAGTTACACCCTCTTCATCCTCAGCACCACAGATTGGGAGGACCCTCTGGTTCCCCTTTGCCCACAGCAGATGATCAAGGAAGAGAGCAGCATCCAAGTCAGTGAGAGGTTTCTCCCCCTACCAAGAATCTCATGCTGATGAGCGTTTCTGCCTAAATGGTTCCCAGGTTCCAAGTATCTCTGCTGGTCAGTGAGAAGAGTAAATGCCCACAAAGGGATGAACTCTGCTCCTCCCTGTTTTCCTAGAACCCCCAACTCAACCTTCCCAAATGTCTTGGCTTCGTCTTTATTGGTCATACATTCTCTGCAAGGTGAATTCTTCCATCAGACATCCATTTTGCCCATAAGAAAGGGAAGGGATGGTGGTGCATGCCTGTAATCTCAGCAGCTAGGGAGGCTGAGGCAAGAGGATTGCAAGTTTAAGGGCAGCCTCTGCAACTAAATGAGGCCCTAAGCAACTTAGGGAGATTCTATCTCAATATGAAAAGGTCTAGAGATGTGGTTCAGTGGTTAGTCACCCCTGAGTTAAACTTTCTTTTTGAGGGCTAAAAATAAAATTGAACTTTCCCTGTTGACAAAAGGCTTAAAGGACTGGCTGGGGTTGTAGTTCAGTGGTAGAGTGCTTGCCTGGCATGCATGAGGTACCAGGTTTGATCCTCAGCAACACATGCAAAAATAACTGAAGTAATTATGTCCATCTACAACTAAAAAAAAGGGGGGGTTAGAGATTGTCTTGGAACATTTCCTTTGAGAAAACTTGAATTCATAAATTCTTCCTCTTCACTTTGATATGTACATAAATACTTAAAAAATTAAATGAGCCTCTTGCCTGTTTTACAACAGAGGGTCTCTGAACCACCTCTTTAGAATGTAAACATCAAGGAAGCTAGTGCTCCTATCTCCCTGTGACCTTGGGAGTTTTGCCTTAGAGTTTAACCCTAAGGGGCTTTTTCCAGACTGTGACAACATGTTTGTGTTAGAAATAGGAAAAGTTTTGTTTTTTCCTTCAGATAATGGCAACCAGGTGGCCACTCCAATTACCAAGTGAGCCTAGGATGAGCTCTGAAAGAATGTTTAGCAAATGGTGCTGCCAAGTCCTCTTGCACAGGACGAATTGTTGGTTTTTTTGTTGTTTTTTAGTGGTGCTGGGGATTGAACCCAGGACCTTGTGCTTGTGAGGCAAGCACTCTACCAACTGAGCTATAGCCCCAGCCCACAGGATGAATTGTTTACTGAGAACATGCATGTAATAGACTGTATATGCTTGGCAATGTCAAAGTGAGGTTTCTTTCTCTTTGCAACCTCTTTAGATTATGACGTGCATTGTAGTCTGTCTTAATGTTCATTCAGTAATAAAACTCTTCTTTATTTTCTACGTAGGTGGAGAGGAATTTTCTGGGTTGGCAAATTATGTTCTCAGTTTTTTCCCCAATGTGTGTTTGTGCCTCACTGAATTCCCAAAGGCTGTTGCAAAAAATGTGCCCCCTCTGAGACTGAACAATGCTCTCTCAAGCCTTGTTTTTGTGGATTTCAGTCTCTTGCTCCATACCTCTCTAGGAATGGTTAAGATGAACCTATTTATTCTCACAACCTGTTATCCAGGGTGTGCAGAAGGACACTCCCATCTGGCTTCAGAAATTGGCAAAGTGTCGGAGAGGGACACGGCCTGCTTCGATCAATCCTCATCTTCCTTAACTGGTAGGGACTAAGCTGGTGCCATCTGTTCCTCATTCCCTTTCACATACTGGTAAGCCATTACCTCTACCTTCTGCCTGTACTTTCCCAGCTTTAGTAGGAGTTCTGATGGGTTAGATTTAGAGCAGAGGAGGAACAGTACATAGTTTAGGTTCTAAACTCAAGATTTGGGGCAAAAGAAGACAAATTTAAAATTATCTTCCATTGTTGTTTTTTCCTTTGAGCACCAACTGAAATCATTGGCTGGCATTCAGGGCCATGTTATTATGCAAACACAGCAACCTTTGGACAGAATCTCCCGTTTCACAGACAGATTCTCCTTTCCAAGAAGTATCAGTTCACATCTATACTCTAGGGCACAGGGAGCAAAACAGTAAGCAGTTTCTCTCTTGCAGGCCTACACTGGTATAGGTAAATTCGAAAGTATTAAATGTGGTACAATATTACTTCATTGTGGCCAAATTGATACATGCCAATAACTACGCTAATGTCATAAGCCAATTCCAAGCTCCTTCCAAGACCTAACCAGATATGTGTAGTTTTATATCCTTAGTCTTATAAAGGATCCCACAAATTATATAAGTTCAAGACTAATATGGACTGAATTGTGCCTTCCACAAAAGGAATGTTGAAGTCCTACTCCCCAGAGCCTCAGAATCTATATATAGATCAAGTTAAAATGAAGTCATTAGGGTGGGTCTAATTCAATATGACCGGTATCATAAAACTGGGAAACTTGAACATGCACAAAAGGAAGAGTATGTGAAGACATGGAGCAAGAAGATGGCCCTGTGATTGGAGAGGTGAATCTACAAGCTAAAGAACACAAAGGCTGTTGGCCAGCACAGGGTGATTGAAGAAATAAGAAAGGATTCTCTGCTAGAAAATGGCCTTGCCAACACCTTCAGTTCAGACTTCTAGTCTTCAAACCTGTGAGACAACACATTTTTTAACTGTTTTACGCAACCAGTTTGGGATATGCTTTTACAATGGCCTTGGGAAAAAAAATTCAAGGCCTCACAAAATCTGAATCTGCTTTCTGGTTATAAAGCCCTTGGAGTCCTTACTCTACAACCCAAAGTCTCTCATCTTCTCACTTTTTTTTTTTTTTTTTTTTTTTTTGGTACAACCCAAGCCCTTTTTATTTTTTGTTTTGACACAGGATCTCACTAAATTTCCCAGGCCTGGAACTTTCATTCCTTCACCTCAGTAAGACTATCAACATCTCCATAGCCCTCCCTGGCCAGGAGTTCTCTGTCCCAGTTCCTGAGGTAGAGCCTTCCCCCAGAAAATGCCCTGGGACTCCAGAGGTCCATCTTTCATTAGAGCCACCACCCACCCACACTGTTTTAGTTGCCTGAACAAAATATCACAAACAGGGTGACTTAACAGGAATATATTCTTTCACAGTTCTAGAAGCTAAAATTCCAACATGAAGGTAATAGTAGGCCCTCTAAAGGAAGATCCTTCCTTGGCTCTTCCAGCTTCTGGTTGCTCCAGGAATATAGCTGTTTTATATCTTTCTTCTTCAGAAAACAATACTTTATTTATTTATTTATTTATTTATTTATTTATTTATTTGGAGGTCTGAGACTGAGAGCTGGGGATGTAAGACAGTTGCAGAGTGTGTATAAGACCCTGGGTTCAATAAAGAAGGAAAGAGAAGAGAAAAGGAAAAGACTAACTGCAATAGTGACTGCAGAGAATGAAATGTAAGCAAACTCAAGTTTACCCTGCCTTCCTTCCTTCTGTCAACAGCCCTGAACCTGCCTAAGGAGTTTAGATGTTTCAGTATCTGATCTTTTTGGAGGTTCCAGGTGTCCTGTTGGTGATCAGTGACTTCTGAAGGCTCACACTCATATCTGCACATCAATTCCTCAACAAGGTCTCATCATAAAATGACTCTTAATTCTAGGGCTATGGATATATACTCCATCCTAAACAAGATCTTCCATAGAGAAAGCTGATTCTTCAGCCACAATCCTATGTGCATGAATATCACATCTCTTTATTTTCTGTAAACCTTCTTCATATTGGTTCTGTATTCTTTTCTGACTAAACAGGTAGGAAATTCCAGTTCTTGGGGCTTCCTGCTCCACTTTTCTTTTTTTTTTTTTTTTTCCCTGCTGGGGATTGAACCCAGGGCCTCGTGCTTGTGAGGCAAACACTTTACCATCTGAGCTATACCCCCAGCCCTTCCTGCTCCACTTCTATCCTTAGAAATATGTCTTGTTTCTAGGGGCTCAGATAACACATTTCCAAGAAATGTGTAAAGGGAACAGTTGGCCCCTTGTCATTGACCATCTGGTCACACAGCTTACACTAATTTTTGATGGTTCCCTCCAGTCCAGCAGCTCTCTACTGCTTCTCAGACACACGTGGGGGAAAGGGCATCTTTTGTGAGGCTGGAAACCATTTTTTCAAGTCTTCTCTTTCTGGATACACCTATAACCATTCCTCTCCAAGTCACTGCAAGGGAGCAGGACCTGGATGCCCCAAATCAGCCTAAAGCAGTGTTCAACCCTTCCTTCGCTAAGCAGACAAGCCAAAAGTAAACATTAAATTAAGAAATGTGATGGAATAGTATTCTGAGAAATTAATTTTGGAGGGATACTGGTGATTTAAGCCAGGGACAATTTACCACTGATCTACATCACCAGCCCTTTCTATTTTTTATTTTAAGAAAGGGTCTCACTAAGTTGCTGAGGGTGGCCTTGAACTTGTGCTCCTCCTGTCCCAACCTCCTGAGCCCCTGGGATTACAGGTGTGCACCACCACACCCAGTGTGAGAAATTAATTTTTTAGGACTTGATGAAAGAATGAACATAAAAAGTAAGGGAAGCATAAAAAATGACCCCAATCTTTTAGCTATAAATAAGACCTCCAACTTTCCAATTAGCTCAAAGGACCCTCAGCCTTTTACTTTAACAAATAGATCCAAAATGTGTATGTTGAATCATTTCCCTTGAATAGTGAGAAGACAAAGGTGTGTGTTGGGCTGGGGGTGGGGGTATCATGAAAATAGAAGGGAGACCAGTAGAGACAGGGAACCAGGGGGAGAGAGGAAGAGAAGGAAGGGGGAGATACTGGGAGATTAATTTGACAAAATTACGTGCATGTACAAATGTATAACAACAAATTTCGCTATTGGGAATAATTAGAAGGAACCAATAAAAATTAAGATTAAGAAAAGATAAAACTAGAATTTGTGATTTTTTCTACAACCTAACGGAATCACACATGGACACTAGATGGAGCTAAAAACCACATAATCTAACCTCCCACAACTTTGGTAACCAAAAAAGTAGGTCAGTGAGTCAGATTATTCAGTTCAACGTGTGTCTGTTCCAAAGGTTGGATTTGGCCTGGGTCTGTAAATTCTTAGTAACAGAGGTCAGCCTAACCTACCAGTTGATTAACAGTAACAGTAACTTATACTGTCCAGTTTATATAAGTTTTTCATTTGAAAAAATCAGAAGAAAAAAATCACTTTCTAAATACTGTCTAGGCATGAAGGATTTCAAAGATAATGAGTATCTGCTTCTGTGTGCCATAAAAATTTAATTCTACTGTTTAAATTATGTGAAACACTGCCTGTCCTTCCATTTGAGTATAACATAACTTCACGTGTGGATTGTGCCTTTCCTTGCACAAAACACTTGTTCAGAGATTAACATGAGCTAATCCTTGCAATTATGTGAAGCAGACATTGACATCATCCCCATTTAAGAGATGAAGAAACAGACTCAGAGAGAGGTTCAGTAATTTGTTCAAAGCCTCCCAACCAGGAAGTAGAAAAACCAGGATGATTGGGGGAAGTGGGATGATGAAAACTGCCAGCAGAGTCAGGAAACCTTTGTTTTGATTAATACAAGCTCTGCCATCCATGTGTATGTTAGACCTTGATGGGGTGGGGGGATCACCTTTCAAGGCCTGGGGTTTTGTTTTAAAGTATAAGATGGTTCCAACTTTGGCCTTAAAGGCAGGAAATCACCTAGAGATTAAAATATAGATTCTGATTCAGTAGGCTTGGAGTGGATCTGAGATTCCACATTTCAAGTTCCCAGTGATGTCCAAGCTGCTGTTTAGAGGTCCATACTGAGTAGCTTTCCTGGGAAAGGCTAATAACTGCAAGGCAAAATATTTTCCAAAACTAAGAAATGGACTAATTCTACATCTGTATCAATGTTTGCAATTTGAAATATTAACTGGTAGCTGTCGATTTGAAAAATACTACTTTGTTGTTGGTACTGATATGTGACTTTGTTTTATGTTTCTAGATTAATTGGAGCCTATCAAATCCTATTGGGTAATGAAACTTCTTTATCCTAATTATTAGCCACCAATATATCCCTATCTTTTGCTTCTTGAATTGTTTTAAATTTCTCATTGATAGCACAATTGGCAGTTCAGATGAACCACCCCAGATTTCCTAGTGACATCTGATATGAAGCCAAAGTTGTATTTCTACAACATGAAAAAGGAAGCATCCTGTTTCCCAAATAAGCTCTCCAACTGGATCACTCTTTCATCTCCTTACAGATTCCATTTGCTTGCTAAAGTCATGGCATGTGCATAGTGTAGATTGATATGTCTAGAAATTTTGCATTTATTCCATGTAGTACTTTGCAATTTGCAAAAGCACCATTTATGTTAACTCATTTCCTTCTACAGAGCTTAGCGAATTAAAAAGGGAAAAGAACATTTTTCCATTTTGTATATTAAAGAGACTAGAAAGTTGTGGCACACAAGAACACAGCCAGGCTGGCCATAGTGGCACATGTCTGTAGTCCCAGTGACTGGGGAGGCTGAGACAGGAGACATATACATAAATATGTACTGAGGCTTGCCCTCAGCAATTTAGCAAATCCCTAAACAACTTAGTGAGAGGACCTGTCTCAAAAAAACAAAATAAAATAAAAAGGACTGGGGTTGTAACTCAGTAGTAAAGCACCCCTGGGTTCAATCCCAGGTACCAAAACAAACAAAAAAACCAGTCAGTGTGTTTTTGTTTTTGCTTTTTAGCCTCGCTAAATTGATGAGGCTGACCTTGAATTTGTAATCCTCCTGAGTTGCTAGGATTACAGGCATGAACCACTGCACCTGGCCAGCCAGTATCTCTTGACTCTAAAACCCAAGCATCTTTTACTGCACCACACTGCTTCCCTATTTGTGATTCAATAAGCATACCATTCTGTGAACACAGTGTGTCTATGCAGGATATAAAGAGGAAAGGAGGAAATGGGAAAACCGTGGGATCATTTTTTAAAAGAGAAACAAGAAAATAAGAGTAATGAATCAGGACAGGTTGATAGCTAGGGTAAATCTTAATTTTCTGGTGACATATTTTAATACTCCAGATTTTTTTCTACAGAATCATAATGTCAAAGACTGACTCACTTCTCAAATGGATATCTTAAATTAAGTCCCTCAAATTATTTAAATTCTCTGTGTAAATTCTCGATTCCCTCTCCTATAAAATAGAGATAACTGGGAACCTACTTCATGGGATTGTTAGGAGTATTAAAGGAGTTGATACATGAAAAGCACATGAAACAAGAAACATTCTGCCAGATTTGGTTACTATAGCCGATCTTTCTTCTTTCCCACTATGTCTCTGATCCTTATAACTCAACCAGCCACAATGCGGCCTCTCCACAAATACTTGTTCTTTTGTTTTTTTCTTTAAATTAGATCATTAGGTAAAATCAATGTTCAGTATATATGTATGCCACTAAATACATTCATTGAATCTGAAGCTAAAAAATTAAATTTGCTCATAAATCATGTCATGTCACACTTTTCTAAGGAACTTGTTAAGTAATATAAAATTAGATGATAGTAACTTTTTAAACATATGGTCAGACATTAAGCCTTTAATTGTACTTAGTCACCAGGCGCGGTGGCGCGTGCCTGTAATCCCAGCGACTCTGGAGGCTGAGGCAGGAGGATTGCGAGTTCAAAGCCAGCCTCAGCAACTTAGCGAGGCCCTAAGCAACTCAGTGAGACCCTGTCTCTAAATAAAATACAAAATAGGGCTGGGGATGTGGCTCAGTGACAAGTGCCTCTGAGTTCAATCCCTGGTTCCAATAATAATAGTAATAATTGTACTTAGTCATCATCCAAATAATATTGACCTTAGATCAGAAGAAAACTATGTACAAGTGAAAATAGTTGACTATTAAGATTATGGGCACGGGCTGGGGTTGTGGCTCAGTGGAAGAGCATTTGCTTAGCAAGTATGAGGCACTGGGTTTGATTCCCAGCACCACATAAAACTGAATAAACAAAATAAAGGTATTGTGTCCATCTGCAACTGAAAATATTAAAAAAAAAAAAAAATTATGAGCAGGGCATGGTGATACATGCCTTTAACGCTAGCAACTCAGGAGGCTGAGAGAAATACAAAATCTCCAGTACAAAAAAAAAAAAAAAAAAATGAAGAAAGAAAGATTATAGGATTACAGTGATTTTACCCTTTTCTCACTTTTGACTATTATTTTTACATCATCTTTTCCTTCTAATGTTAAACAAAGAACAGCTTCATGTATTCTTGAGAAGAAAATACAGAAAATAGTCCAACAATTGAACTGAACTGAACAGTTTAAGCCTGCCCTTCACATACACTCTCACCCACTCATACTGGAGATTGAACCAGGGCCTATCATTGTGCGCTACCACTGAGCCACCTCCTCAACACCCCACCCTTATTTGGGGAAGGGGGATTACCAGGGATTAAACCCAGGGGCACTTAACCAGTGACACACAACCCCAGATCTTTTTTATTTTTTATTTGAGACAGGGTCTTGCTAAGTTTCTTAGAGCCTCACTACGTTGCTCAGGCTGGCTTTGAACTTGCCAGTCCTCCTACCTCAGCCTCCCTAATTAGTGGGATTACAGGCATGCAGCAGATGCAAGGTTGCCCTTTTAAAAGCCATAATTTTTTCATGTAAAAAAAAATCATTTAGGAAGCTTCTTCCTTATAAGCAATCTGTAACTTTCAGGGGAGATGGATCAAGGAAATGTACAATGTGCCTATGAGTCAGCCTTAAAATACTGGTATTTTCTTCAATCAGCTTCTGTAATGGGGAGAAAATATAATACCACACAAGCTTTGGAGACCTGTTATCACTTTGTAGATTGAGTAACCCTTGGAGACAAGGCAATCTCATGGCTAGACAGCCTGGAAACAACAAATGGACCAATCTACTGCCTAGAAACAGTTCTCGGACCAATCAGTTACCCAGAAACAGCACCAGGGCCAATCGGCTGTTTTCTGAGAACTATTTTTCCCTAAAATCTGCCACTGCTGCCTTGCAAACCAAAACCAAAGGAATAAAATGCACCTGATTTTTTTCTTTACTGATTTAATCTCTCCTAAACCATCTTTGGCCTATCTGACACAAGTACCAAGCATTCTGTGCTCCTTAATGGAATTCATTCTGGACCGAGTAATTTGTTAGCCACATCATGTCCTCTGTGGAAAAAGGTAAGGAATAATTAAGTAGATTTCAAAATATATCATTTTGTACATTGTAGTTGTTCTAATGTCATTTTATATGAGGATGTTTTTTCAAACTGGTTCTCAACTTTGGCTGCACATTAGAATCATCTGGGGAGTATTTTTAAATCCCTATGTCCAGGCCTCAACACAGATCAATTAAATCAGAATTTCTATCATCAGTATTTGTTGAAGTTCCACAGATGATTCTAGTGTGCATCCTAAATTGAAAAGCATGACTTAACTAAATCTTAAAAAAAAAAAAAACAAAGCTGAAAGTTCCACAAAGGTGAGGAGTTTCTTCTTATTTTGCTTTATCTCACCCCATGCTGCATAGTACAGTTTTCTGCCTAGACAAAACTAAACAATCAATTAATAGTTATGTAAATACAAAGGGAGTTACGGAAAGGTGCCTAGACTTTTGAAGGCCAGGATTATGTCATCCTTGGAGCTGAGTAAGGGAATAGCATTAGTGGTTAAGAACTTACTCTTGGGGACTCAGACCTGCATTTGAATTTCAATTCTGTTCTTTCCTAACTCTGTCCTAAAGTAAATGAATTGTAAAATGGGGAAGTAAATATATGTATTGGAAGGGAGTGTCGTAGAATTGCATTTGATAATGCTGATACAGCACTTAACTTAGCCCTTGGGTCATGTTCCATAAATAGCAAAGAATCAACACAGAATGGTTGAGATGACCCACCTGCACAAGTAATCCTTTCTAAGAGATGGTTTGTAACATGCAGTAGGAAGGCTTTGAAAGGAACCTGCAGTGACAGTGTTCTTTTTATTTAATCAAAGAGGATGTAATCAAATCACTACTCCTGTAATTTGAACACTTCAAGTAATATAGAAAAGGAAATATCATTGACTACACAGGCTAGGGAGGAAAAAATAACATGATGGAGAATGGAGCAAAAAGAGAAAGAGTTTATAGAGCATCTCTAGTACTATGTGGAAGAGAGAACATATCTTCCATGATGGGAGCTTTTGTCCCAGAGCTGGGAGAAAATTATTAGAACGATAGGAAAGAAACTGTGCTGTACTCTAAGCTGCAACTTAACCCTCTGGTGTCAGTAGGCCCTTTTGGAAACAGACACTCCTTGGGGAATATCAAGCCTGACCCAATTATTAAAGGTCTCTGAATCTGGGACCAGAATCATATAGCAGCCTGACTTTTTACCCCCAAGAAACTCTTCTCAAAAACACAATGTATGTTAGGGCTGGGGTTGTGGCTCAGTGGTAGAGTCCTTGCCTAGCATGTGTGAGATCCTGGGTTCGATCCTTAGCACCACATGAAAGTAAATCAATAAAATACAGGTACTGTGGCCATCTACAACTAAAAAAAAAAAAAATGTCAAATGAACTGAACATTAAAAAAAACACCCAATGTACAGTAGGAAAAGGTGTTCAAATTTCAATTCCATTAATATTTTATCTTTGTTGGAGCAGGTACCTCTCTTTTTGATTAACTTTCATTAGTCACAATGATACCAGGTCTTATGCAAGGATATGTAGTGAACTTGATTCTTCTGGCATCTAAAAGATGCCTTGGAAATAAATTATAATAGACAATTAACTCTTTCAAGCTATTCAGCTATTTGTGAAATTTCATTTTCTTCAAGGAGATGGCATTTGTTCCTCTATCCCAGCTAGCAGCCTCATAAATACATATAATTTGTCATAAATGAAATTAGAAATTTCTTCTACTTTGAATATAGGAGGAGGGACTAAAAACAGAAAGCCATTTTTTTTGAAATTATTATTTTTAATTTTTTAGATATTGATAGATCCTTAGCACCACATGAAAGTAAATCAATAAAATACAGGTACTCTGGCCATCTACAACTAAAAAAAACCCAGTGCCCATGGGTTCGATCATGCTAGGCAAACGCTCTACCACTGAGCCACAACCCCAGCCCCAGAAAGTCATTTTTATTATATCATCCACAATATAAAATGTTATATAATGAAATAAAACTATTTTCTAAATGATGTCCTGGTGTTCTCAGTGTTATTTCAATCCCTTAACAAATTTTACTTAATAAACAATATTCCTGAGGCTTGAAAAAAATTAGTATAGCAGCAACAGATGCATAAGCTATTTTCCAGAACATGGATAACATAGCTTGGAATTGTAGGTATCACAAATACTTATTACAAATGTAATACACAATGATAATTTTTCCATATAGAAATATTTTCATATAGTGTCTAGTTCTTTCAGTCACATTTATTAACTTATCATTTTGGTTTTTGAAATATGATATTTTATCATTTTATTTTTAAATGACACAGTATATATTTATGGGGCATGGTGTGACATTTCAATACATATATACAGTGTTTAATGATCAGATCAGGATAATTGGCATATCTATCACCTCAGACATTTATCATTTCTATTTATTTATTTATTTGGTATCAGGAATTGAACCCAGGGGTGCTTAAACACCAAGCCTTATCCCCAGCCCTTTTTTATATTTTGTATTAGGGACAATGTCTCACTGAGTTGCTTAGGATCTTGCTAAGTTGCTGAGGCTGGGTTCGAACTCTCAATCCTCCTCCATCTGCCACCTGACCTACCTGGCTGACATTTATCATTTCTTTGCATTGGGAGCATTCAAAACATTCTCCAATAGCTATTTTGAAATATTCAGCTAATTGCTGTCAACCATAGATTATCCTGTGCTGGATTCTACTCTGTTTCATGGATCTACTCACATCAGCACCACACTGTCTGGATGATTGTGGTTTTGTAGCAATTCTTGAAATCAAGTAGTAAAGTCTTCCAACTTTTTTTCCTTTTTCAAGATTATGTCACTATTCTAGATTCTTTATAAGAAGCTCATCCAGTTCTACTTAAGTAATCCTAGGATTTTGATTGGGATGACTTTGACTATATAGGCCAGTGCCAGGAGGATTGGCATCTCAGTAAGATGGAGTCTTCTAATCCATAATCCTTTTATTTAAGTCTGTAATTTCTCTCTGTAATGTTTTATATTCTTCAGTGTAGTAATTTTGTACATTTCTATTAAATTTATTTCTTCCTAGGTATTTTATGTTTTGATGCTTTTGTAAATAGTATTTTTTTAAATTTACATCTTTGTGAATATAATGAACTCAAATAAATTATATTCTCTGAAATTGATGAATCATCTAAACATCTCAATTAGGTCACGTTGGTGAGAGTGTTATTCAGATCTTTTATATCCTACTAAAATTTTATCTACTTATTCCATCACAAACTGAAAAAGAAATATTAAAATGTCCAAGTATGATTGTGGATTTTTTTCTCTTCTGTCAATTTTTGCCTCCGTGTACTTTGAAGCTCTGTTACAAAGTCCATATGCAATTAGGATTGTTGTGCTTTCCTGTTAATTTATTGACCTATGTAACATTACAAAATGATCTTTATCTTTGGAAATACTCTTTGTCTTTCAATCTATTTTTCCTGATATATAGAAATACTAGCTTTCGCAGGGCGCGGTGGCGCACGCCTGTAATCCCAGCACTTGGGAGGCTGAGGCAGGAGGATCGGGAGTTCAAAGCTAGCCTCAGCAACTTAGTGAGGCCCTAAGCAACTCAGTGAGACCCTGTCTCTAAATAAAATACAAAAAAGGGCTGGGGATGTGGCTCAGTGGTGGAGTGCCCCTGGGTTCAATCCCCAGTACCAAAAAAAAAAAGAAAGAAAGAAATACTAGCTTTCACCAAGCACAGTAGTGCATGCCAGCAGTCCAAGCTACTTGGTAGACTGAAGCAGGGGGATCATAAGTTCAAGGCCAACCTTGGCAACTTAGCAAGACCCCCTCTCAAAATAAAAAATAAAAACAGATTTGTGGGGGGCTGGAGTTGTAGCTCAGTGGTAGAGTGTTTGCCTAGCACATGTGAGGCACTGGGTTTGAATCTCAGCACCACATAAAAATAAATAAAGGTATTGTGTTCATCTACAGCTAAAAATATTTTTTTAAATAGATTTGTGGATGTAGCTCAGTGATAGAGTGCCACTGGGTTCCATCCCCAGTACCACCAAAAAAAAAAGGGAGAGAGAGAAAGGAAAAAAGAGAGAAATATTAGCTATCTTATGATTAGCCTTTGCATGAGGCAGACTTTTCCATCATTTAGCTGTCAAACTATCTGTGCCTTTATATTCAAATTTCCTGTCTTGTACACAGTATATAATTGGGTTTTGCTTTTTAACCAGGTTCAAAATCTCTGCCTTTTAATTTGAGCATTCAGTTCATTTGTATTTGGTATAATTATGTTATTGGTAGATTTAAGTCTACTTAAATTTTACTGTTTGTTTTATTTGTACCCTCTGTTCTTGCTCTTCCTCCTTTTTGGTATTCTTTTGGGTTGAGTATTTTTGCATCCCAGTCTATCTCCTTTATTGGCTTTTTAGCTAATATTTTTTCAGTAATTACAGGTGATTACAATATGCATCCTTAATTCATCAGTGTATCTTAACATAATTAATTATAATTAATATTCTTTGTATAAATTAAGAAACAATTCTTTATGACGATAATTTTTTATAAAATTTATAACTTTTTAAAATTTCACATATATATACATTTTTTATTTATTTTGAAACACATTCTCACTAAGTTGTCAGGCTGGTCCTTAATAAAGAGAGAGAGAGAGAGAGAGAGAGATGTATGTTTGCATTTCACTGCATACAACTTGGACCACAAAAAAGAGAACCACAG
This sequence comes from Glaucomys volans, assembly GCA_020662805.1. Classification (NCBI taxonomy): domain Eukaryota; kingdom Metazoa; phylum Chordata; class Mammalia; order Rodentia; family Sciuridae; genus Glaucomys; species Glaucomys volans. Next base: position 735,950 of record JAJEJO010000383.1, on the reverse strand, counting down.
ACAAATATTAAACTCTAGATAATAATAAGCATACTGATATATCCAGGGATGAAGTCTGCAGCTTATATTGATGTACATCAAAAAATAAAATGGGGCTGGGGATGTAGCTCAGTTGTTAGAGCGCTTCCCTCGCATGCACAAGGCCCTAGATTCAATCCCCAGAACCACAAGAAAAAAAAAAAAAAAGAAAAGATGGATCTATGAATGTACAGAAGGATGGTTAGGTAGATAGTTACATAACAAAGCAAAAATAGCAAAACATTAATTATCAGATCAGGTGATACATCACTTTGAAAATTTTCATAATAAAACATTGGACAAAAAACTAGTCTTCTAATTTGACAAGAATATTAAAATTTCAACTATTTTGCAATGTCAGTTAATTATATAATGAAACTTTAAGAGGAGAAAATAATTATTCAAGCAAACTTTATTCTGGTTATGGCCTTGAATCTTACCTTGGTAGTTTCTCAACTTTCTTACCTCTAGACCTGGCCTGAAGCCTAAATTGACAACACTGTCTAAAGTCAGTGCAGATCTCACTTTTACTTATGTTTCCAATCTCATCTGGTACCCCTTCTCCTTACTCGGCATGTCAAGGAAATGAGACTTTCAGGTTCCTGATTCCCTAGACTCAGACTTGCCTGAAGCCCTGAAGCCATGTAAACTGTTGCCTGACCTGGAATGCTGCTCTCACTAACCCTCCCATTCTGGATAAATCATGTTCATCATTTAGGTTTCAACTGAAATATTTCCCCAGTGAGGCAGTCCCTTGCCTCCCAAACTAGGTCAGCTTTCAGTCCTGGGGTATCCACAGGAAAGCACCTCACAGGTTCTAAAATTCCCCGAAGTCAAAAATGGAACCATGGAATTTCCTTTTTAAAGAAAGCAGGCAGATGTCATGAATAGAATGTGTACGTTGTTTTTAAGCAAGGTGTGCTCCTTCTCAGAGACACGGAGAAGTATGTGTAACATCTAAAAATCTCTAATTAAAATCCTGATTTGATTTAGGAATCATATTTTCTTGCTTTGCATGTTAAATAATAACAGAAATATACTTCCTCAGTATCCTAAACAAGATAAAAGAGATGTCATTAGATGTTACTTGGACCTACAGCTTCTGCTGCAGGAAACAGTAACATGAGTCAGAACACCAACACACACACACACACACACACACACACACCCCAGGCTAGCAGTCAGGTAGTCTATGCAACAGTTCAGCAGCAGGCAGTGGGCAAAACTCCCTTATCACCTACCCTCAGTCTGCACAATCTGCAGCTGTCAACATGCACAACCATCTCAGTTTGCTTCAGAGCTCCACAAGCAGTGCCATTATAACTGAATATTGATAAACTGGATTAACATGGAACCCAGAGCAGGTAAAAACCAGCTCAGTCTCTGCCTTTTGGTGCCCTGAGATGTCTGTCTCACTGTAAGCAGAAGATTTAAAGTGAGGTCTGATTCTGATCAAGTGGTTCTAGGTTGCTAAATCCTAGAACAACCCTCATCTCCCTGCCCCTCTCTCTGTAAAACGTATGTGTAGTCATTTATTCAATAGTTACGCTCCCCATCAGGATACAAGCTCCAAGAAAGGCAGAAATAGGTCTGTCTTTCTCCCTGTGGTATTTTCAGCAAGTAACATGGTACAATGTCCATAAATATTTTGAGAAAAAGGAATCTTTGACTCTTCTTTTTTCTAATGCCATCTATATATTTCATGAAGACCATTCTAAATGCTATCTTACTGTGCATATTCTTCATGATATTCATTCTTTTTTTCTTTCATTTCATCATTACTTAACTAACATTTATGCAATATCTGCTAAACTTTGAGGAAACAAGATTTAATATGAAAAATCCCCTGCTTTTAAATTGCTCATCCTTAAAAGGCCCACAAATTAGCATATAAACAACCACCATATAATGCACAAGTGTCACAACTGAGTACAAAAAGGATACTCTGGACATAGTGGTTAAAGTAGCAATAAGGAACTTTTTCCCTGCCAAATGAGCAAATATAAAAATATAAAAATAAAATTTCCTCTTGTTCCATCCTAACAGAATCCCAGTTTTCCTTCAGGTGCATGTGCCTCATCTGTGCATCCATGTAAATTGAGATGCTGACTTCATTCTCAACTTCAAAGGTGGATTCTAAACTAATCAAAAATCATAATCTCAGCCGGGCGTGGTGGCGCATGCCTGTAATCCAAGCGACTTGGGAGACTGAGTCAGGAGGATCGCGAGTTCAAAGCCAGCCTCAGCAACTTAGCAAGGCCCTAAGCAACTCAGTGAGACCCTATCTCTAAATAAAATACAAAATAGGGCTGGGGATGTGGCTCAGTGGCCGAGTGTCCCTGAGTTCAATCCCTGGTTCAAAAAAAAAAAAATCATAATCTCAGGACTAGGAATATAGCTCTGTTGGTAGAGTGCTTGCCTCACAAGCACAAGGCACTGGGTTCAATCCCCAGCACTGCAAAAAAAAAAAAAAAAATCATAATCTCATCCAGTGAGATCACGAGTGATTCATTGAAGAACCCAAGCTTAAACAGGGCATAGTGGCACATGTCTATAATCCCAGTGAGTCAGAAGGTTAAGGCAGGAAGATCACAAGTTTGAAGCCAACCTCAGCAATGTAGGGAGACTCTGCCTCAAAATAAAAAATTAAAGGGCTGGGAGTGTTGCTCAGTGGTAGAGCACCCCTGGGTTCAATCCCCAGTACCCTAAAAAAGAAATATATATATTTTTAAAGAAGTCAAAAGAAAGAACCCAAGCTTAAAGGAGTAAATTTAGGGGTAGATCAGATACCCACAGGGTCTATTCTTTGTCCTTAAAGAAGCGTGTGATCTAAAATGGCCAAATCAGACTGAAAAGTGGAACTTTGTTCTATCAGTAGGATAGCATTTCTCCCCCTCTTGGGTTGAACATGAGTAGAAAGGAAGGTGCCCAGGCTGATAGTCTAAGGGATCCCTGACATTGGTGCTAGCCTATCAAAGGGCTAGATTTCAGATGTGAAATGACTGCAGAAAAATAGGACTGGAAACCAAATTGTGACATACCTGGAGCCTGCCTTATTTCCAAGTCTCCTGTTTTTGCACCAATTATCATACATTCCTTATTATTTAAGGCAACTTGAATTGGTTGTTCACTGCTTGTACCCAAAAGTCTCCTAAATGATATAGCAAAAGTATTATGAACTGTGTAATCACATGGAGAAATGTTTGTATCAATATTACCAGTCCCCAAAATGTAAAATACAAAATAATATGCACTCAATGATTATAACATTATTCAAAGGTCTGAGAATAGTTACAAAAATACTAACTTTCTGTAATAAATACATGTTTCTATTACAATGAAAAAAGTTTGAAAATGTACGGAAACATAAAGAAGGAATATTTAATTCCACCTAGACAAGTCAGGGTCACTTTATAAGAAGTGATATGAGCTGACATGGTGAGAAGTGTCACTCACCAGAGGAAAAACACAGATGCAATTCTAGGTCACATCTTTTGTTAGGTTTGGGCAAATTAACTTCTATTAGCCTTGCTTTCCTCATTTATAAGCTGGGGATAACATTATCTACCTTATAGAAGTTGGGTTGAAATTTTAAATTATTATTATTGATCTCACTGTTATGTCAAAGGTAAAGAGTCATGAAAGTATGTGGCTGGTTTAGGAAGATTTTAATATTTTAGTACATTCTATTATTCAGTACATTTGATACATAGGACACATGGCAGAAACGGGACTGAAAAGCTAGGCAGTACCAGATCATAAAGGCCCTCCTATGTCATGTGAGGGATTAAGTTTCAAATAAGCAGGGCTGGGGGTTCAATCTCCAGTACCACAAAAAAAAAAAAAAAAAAAAAAAAGGGGGGGGGGGGGGGCCCGGGGGTTGAGTGCCCCGGGGTTCAATCTCTGGTACCAAAAAAAAAAAAAGTTCTGATTCTGGAAATATACTAAATTCCCTATAAATAAAATTTTTGTTCCTAAGGAAAAAAACTGGGCACAGTGGTGTGCCCCTGCAATTCCAGTGACTTACAGGAGGCTGAGGCAGGAAAATTTCAAGTTCAAGGTCAGCCTCAGCGATTTAGTGAAACCCTGTCTCAAAATAAAAAATAAAAGGTGCTGGGGATGTAACTCAGTGGTACAGCACCCCTGGGTTCAATTCCCAATACACAAAAAGGAAAAAAAAAAAAAAGAAGAAAAAGAAAAAAACAAGTCTGGGAACAATTTTTCAGAAAGCATTATTTTATATTACAACAAAAATCTGTTAGTTGAAGTAGACACCTAGACACAATCAATTTTTAAAAGAACATAGAGTACTTCTACAAAGGTTTATTACTGATATGGATTTCCTTTTTTAGCTTACTGACTCACCAGCAACATCCTTCAGAATTGGAAGCCTCTGTACTTTGAGAGATTGCCACTTAGTCACTGATTTTTCCCCAAAGTGTAATGTGAAAGAACCTGCTGCATAAATCTGAATACCAAAAACCTGCAAACACGAATGTTTTCAAAACCAGTTTTCCTATTTAGTGTGCCTAATGTTTGAGAATAGAATTGTGACATACAGTTGGGGCAGGGGTCTGTGGGACCTTTACTGTGCTTAACTTCTATAACTGAACCTGCAGCTAGAAGATTAGCAGCATGTACAGCTACGATGGCAGCAGAGAGTCGGATCCGTGGATAAGCAAACCTAACTTTACAACCACAGTAACAAGAACTAATGCCTTTGGGTTGGGTAGATACTCTAAGAGTTCTTGAATTTATCACAGGAAATGGACTCTGAAAAGTAATGTCATTTTCGAATTACATGTATTATTATAGATTGCAATATGTGATTTATGTATGTATTGATACTGGGGATTGAACCGAGGGGTGATTTACTACTATCTACATTCCCAGTCCTTTTTATTTGTTTGTTTGTTTGTTTTTGATTTTGAGACAGTCTCACTAAGATGCTGAGGCTGGACTTGAACTTGCAATCTTCCTGCTTTATCTTCTGAAGTCACAGGTATTACAGGCATGGGCCACCATGCCCAGCTATAAGAAGTGTTCTAAAGGAAATGTGCATAGTACTCTGATAATATCTAATAGTGGAATTAGCCAGGTGTAAAAGTGTTACAGGAGTTTTCTTGAGGTGGCTGCATTGCTGCATAACAAAATAACCCAAAATGTAATAGCTTAGAACTATTGACAAAGGGACAAAGAGAGGAACATTGCATTTGCTCACAGCTCTGTAGTTTGGGCTGGGCTCAGCTGGTCAGTTCCTCTACTGTTCTTGTCAGTGGTCAGCCATGTAGCTGCATTCAGCTGGCACATGGGCTAGGGCACAACTAGAATTCTCTCATGCAGTCTCTTCCATTTGCTCTCTCCAGCAAATCAGACCATTTGTTTGTGGGCTCAAGCCCTCCAAGAACACAATAGCACAAGTCTCTAGTCTTCCTTAAGGCTTTGGCTTGGAGTTGACACAGCATCATATCTGTTTAATTCCACTACCAAAGTAGTCAAAGGGCCAACCCAGAGTCAAGAGGAAGGTATGAATACTAGGTGTCATTCACTGGGGGACTCCTTGTTAAAAACTACCAGAGTGACATTAGGCAGTGATCTGAAAGATGAATAAATGTTAACTTGGGCAAAGAGGAAGAAAGTGTTCTAGGCAGGAACAGTAGTATATACAAAGCAATTGTGGCCCAAGATGTTTCTAAGTGACTGAAAGAAAACTGGTGTACTTAGAGTGCAGAAATCAAGGGGAAAGTAGCTATAGGCAGGGAAGGGCCAGATCACATGGTGCCATTGGGAATCTTCAGGATGTGAGTGATAGAATTCCAATGCAAACCTGGTGAGGTAGCTCATGCCTGTCATCCCAAAATTAAGGAGGCTGAGGCAGGAGGATTGCAAGAGGCCAATCACAGCAACTTAGTAAGACCCTGTCTCATAATAAAAAAAAGACTGGGGATGTAGCTCAGTGGTCAAGCATCTCTGGGTGGTTCAATCCCCAGTATCGAGAAAGAGAGATAGAAAAAGAGAGAAAATGAATATATCCCAATGCAAAGTGGTTTAAACAAAAATATAAACAAAAATAAAGAGAGAAAGAATGTATTAATTCCTGTTTCTGACAAGTCCAGGGCTCAGTTGATTTCAAGTGTGATGTCCATGGCTTCAAATGAAATCACTAGGAATTTGTCTCCCTCTGCCTCTTAACTCTGCTTTCTACTTTGGTGACTTTGTGTTCAGACTTCTGAAAGTAGAATTCTGAAGTTCCAGGTTTAGATCCCCCAGATTTAAGTCTAGAAAAAGAAAGTTCCTTTCTCTAAACAGTCAATGTTCCAGATTTGCATCAACATCAGTCTAAGGCCCAACAGGAATCAGATGACACACTCAAATTAGGATAATTCAAAGATAACTTAATTATAAAGGGATTGTTTCGATGGGTTGCTGGAACTGGCTTTTAACAACTTGCAAAAGCTGATTCTTAGCATTTCTTCCCAACTCTGCCTAAGTGACTTCACATTGGTAGCTTAAGACGGGTGATGATGGAAATATTTATACCACAGCAATTGGCAGTTAGAGTTTCCCCCCAGCCCACTCCCACACACAGCTATTGGTGTAGCTACTAATACACCACTGAACTATTTACTAAGTATTGAAGAGGTATAGGAATCCTGCAAGGAACTTGATTAATAAGAGCAGAGATGATTAAAGGAGCAGAGGGAGTTGCCAAGATCTACAAGTAAAGAGGAACAGTGACCTTAAATAAGGGACATCAGTAATCTAAGGAATATCATAGAAGAGGAGCTGGAGAAAAAAAGAGCCGACATTCCTTTTTCCTCTTCTCATATCCTAAGCAGGCCTTCCATTGGCTAAACCAAACTGAAGCCCAAAAGTACAAAAACGCTATTGATATAATCCAAACATATCAATTTCTCTAGGTAGAGAAGAGTCTAGAGACAGGTAAAGAATGGATCTAGAGAAACAAAAGGAAGATTGAACAACAATCATACTGGATCTCATTAGACAACATATCCATACCAGAACTAATCATGCAGTCTAGTGGGATGCTGTGATGATGGGCTTGGCACAAGTCATATAGAGGTCTTCCATGAGGCTGAGGGTAAGTTAACTACACACTTGGAGTAAAAGTAAAGTCTTTCATGAAGAAGGAGAAATGGGCACACACTTTAAGACTGTATTGTTCCAGGGTTGGGGTTGTAGCTCAGTGATAGAGCACTTGCCTAGCATGTGTGAGACACTGGGTTCTATCCTCAGCATCATAAATAAATAAATAATAAATAAATAAATAAAAGTATTGTGTGTTCATCTACAACTAAAAGAAAAATAAAATTTTTTTGATTTCCCAACATTTATTGTTTCAGCCACTGTCAGTTAGAAAAATGATCTGTCCCCCTGCTGCCACACAGAGAATTGAGTTCTGATTCTTCTTTTCTATCAGTTACTTTCGCCAAAAGTGAAAGAAACAGGCCAAGAAAGAGCAGTGTTTCTGTTTTTTAAGTGATTCTCTAAAAACAGAAACTTCCCAAACCTGTTTAGCTTGTATTCCAAGAGTTAGGAGGTCAACAAATGCCTACTATGTGCCAAGTACTGTTCTAGGCACCTAGAATACTATGGAAATCAACACAGATAGAAGACCTGCCCTTTCAAGGAGCCGATAAGACTGGAACACTGGAAATATATACTTTACAACAAGAATGCTTCTGAAATATGGGCTGAGCATGTGAGAGTTTTCTTTTCTCTTCTCTCCCCCTTAGCTAACTATTCACTCACCAGCTCTACCCATATTCTAACTAGAAGTGACTAAAAACCTTCTTACTCTAAAATCAAGGTTAAAATTCTGATGTTTTAATCCCAACAGCTCGGGAGGCTGAGACAGGAGGACTGTAAGTTCAAAGTCAGCCTCAGCAAAGGTGAGGTGCTAAGCAACTCAGTAAGACTGTCTCTAAATAAAATACAAAGTAGGGCTGGGGATGTGGTGCAGTGGTGGAGTGCCCTGAGTTTAATCCCTGGTACCCATCACCCCCCAAAAAAATCAGAGATATCTCCACTTCCCTTCTTTTAATTTACTGATTTTTTTAAATTTTTTAATTTGTTCTAATTAATTATAAATGCATTTCTTCTGTGAAGTGTCTGTTCAGTTCCTTAGTCCATTTATTGATTGGGTTATATGCTTTTTGTGTTGTTAAATTTTTTGATTCTTTATATATCCTGGAGATTTGGGCTGTAAATGAAGTGTGGCAAAGATTTTCTTCCATTCTGTAGGCTCTCTCCTCACATTATTGTTTCCTTTGCTGAGAAGAAGCTTTTCAGTTTGAATCCATCCCATTTATTGATTCTTTTGTTGTTGTCATTGTTGTTGTTCTAATTAGTTATACATGGCAGAAGAATGCATTTTGACACATTGTACGCAAATGGAGCACAACTTCTCATGCCTCTGGCTGTACATGGTGCAGAGTCACACCGTAGTGTAATCATACATGTACATAGGGTAATAATGTCTGTCTTATTCTACTGTCCTTCCCATCCCCACTGCCCCATTCCTCCCCTCATTCCCCTATGGACAATCCAAAGTTCCTTTCATTATTTCCTACCCACTCCATCATCACCACTGTGGATCAGCATCCACTTATCAGAGGAAAACATTCAGCCTCTATTTTGGGAGTTTGGCTTATTTCACTTAGCATGATATTCTATCCAGTTCTATCCATTTACCTGCAAATGCCAGAATTTCATTCTTCTTTAAGTCTGAGTAATATTCCATTGTATATATGTAACACATTTTCTTTATCCATTCATCTGTTGAAGGGCATCTAGGTTGGTTCCATAGTTTAGCTATTGCGAATGGAGCTGCTATAAACACTGATGTGTCACTGTAGTATGCTGATTTTAAGTCCTCTGGATATAAACTGAGGAGGGATAGCTGGGTCAAATGGTGGTTCCATTCCAAGTTTTCTGAGGAATCTCCATACTGCCTTTCAGAGTGGTTGCACCAATCTGCAGTCCCACCAACAATGTATGAGTGTACCTTTTTCCCCCACATCCTCACCAACACTTATTATTGGTTGTATTCTTTTTTTTTTTTTTTTTTTTTTTGGTACTGGGGATTGAACCCAGGGGCACTCGGCCCCTGAGCCACATTCCCAGCCCTATTTTGTATTTTATTTAGAGACAGGGTCTCACTGAGTTGCTTAGGGCCTTGCTAAGTTGCTGAGGCTGGCTTTGAACTTGCGATCCTCCTGTCTCAGTCTCCCAAATGCTGGGATTACAGGCGTGTGCCACCACGCCCGGTTGCTTGTATTCTTGATAATTGCCATTCTGACTGGAGTGAAATGAAATCTTAGAGCAGTTTTGATTTGCATTTCTCTAATTACTAGACATGATGAACATTTTTTCATGTTCATTGATTAATTGTATTTCTTCTTCTGTGAAATGTCTGTTCAGTTCCTTAGCCCATTTATTGATTGGGTTATTTGTTTTTTTGGTGTTAAGTTTTTTGAGTTCTTTATATATCCTGGAGATTATACTTTATCTGAGGTGTAAAGATTACTTAGGGTAAAGATTTACTTAGGGTAAAGATTTTCTCCCACTGTAGGCTCTCTCCTCACATTCCTGATTGTTTCAGTTGCTAAGAAGAGCTTTTTAGTTTGAATCCATCCCATTTATTGACTTTTGATTTTACTTCTTGTGTTTTAGAAGTTTTATTGAGGAAGTCTGTTCCTAAACTGACATCACATGATGGAGAGTTGGGCCTACTTTTTCTTCTACTTGGTTCAGGGTCTCTGGTGTAATGCTTAGGTCCTTGATCCACTTTGAGTTGAGTTTTGTGCAGGGTGACACATAGAGGTTTAATTTCATTTTGTTACATATGGATTTTCAGTTTTTCCAACACCATTTGTTGAATAGGCTACCTTTCTCTAATATATGTTTTTGGCATCTTTGTCTAGTATGAGATAACCATACTTATGTGGGTTTGTCTCTCTGTCTTCTATTCTGTACCATTAGTCTACATGTCTATTTTGGTGCCAATACCAAACCATTTTGTTACTATGGCTCTGTAGTATAGTTTAAGGTCTGGTAGTGCAATGCCTCATATTTCACTCTTCTTGCTAAGGATTGCTTTGGCTATTCTAGGTCTCTTATTCTTCCAAATGAATGTCATGATTGCTTTTTCTATTTGTATGAAGAATGTCATTGCGATTTAAATAGGAATTTCATTGAATCTATATACCAATTTTGGTAGTTTGGCCATTATGACAATATTAATTCTGCCTATACAAGAGCATGGGAGATCTTTCCATCGTCTAGGGTCTTCTTCAATTTCTTTAGTGTTTTCATTGTAGATGTCTTTCACCTCTTTGTAGAGGTCTTTCACCTCTTTTGTAAGGTTGATTCCCAAGGTTTTTTTTTCTTTTCTTTTCTTTTGTTTGTTTGTTTTGAGGCTATTGTGAATGGGGTAATTTTCCTAATTTCTCTTGCAGTGGATTTATCACTAATGTATAGAAATGCATTTGATTTATGGGTATTGATTTTATATTCTACTACTTTGCTGAATTCATTTATTAATTCTAGAAGTTTTCTGGTGGAGTTTTTGAGTCTTCTAAATGTAGAATTATGTCATTGGCAAATAGTGAAAAAAAAAAGACTATTATTCCAAGGTAAGAGTTTGAGTAACAGGAAGCTATTTAATGATTTAAATCAGATGGTAGAGACTGGAGTGTATAAACAGATTGGTCAGTTTGGGAAAAAAAAAAAATCATTCTTGGCTGGCACTGTAGTCCACCACTATAATTCCAGATACTTAGGAGGCTGAGGCAGGAGACCAGCCTGGGCAGTTTAAGGACACCCTGTCTCAAAATAAAAAAATAAAAAGTGCTAGGGATGTAGCTCAGTGATGAAGTACCTCTGGGTTCAATCCCAGTAAAACACATACACGCACATGCGCACACACACACACACACACAAATATTTTAACTACAATAAGAGAAAAAAATTGAAGAGAGGAAATTGAATTCTAGAATCTTCCTTGGTATGGATCTAAACTTGACACATTGCCAATCCTCCTTCACTCTATATAATTTCACATTGATTTTCTATACCAAAGGGGGTAACGCTGTTTTATATATTTTGGAAGAAAAACCGAAAATGCATAATCAATTATCAAATGAATTAATACTATTAGGATGTGGGGTGTTTATCTACCAGTTCATATGCCTAATGCTGAAAAGTCTTGTGCCCAGTTAAAAAGTCCCCAAGCTTTCTTCTGTTGGAAACTCCCAAGTCTAGACAGTTCAGGGAACCAAGACCAGTTCTCTTTTCATGTGCTTCCTTCTGCCCCTTGTTTCAGATTCACTTCTACATATAAGCTTAAGATTTTCCATTTATATGGGAATTTATTATATGAAAAAAGGATTTCAAAACAGAGAATAGATAAGGTATTCATTTAATAGCGCTGAGACAATTGTTTAGTCATTTGAAAAATAAAATAAAACCCCTACCTCAAATCACAATCATATTTTTATGATCTCAGAGATAGGAAAGCCCTACATAAAACACAAAATCATAAAGTTATGACTAGGAATAAAATTTTTATATATGAGTATGGGGCTACTTGGAGTAAAAGTTAAGTTTTTTTATGAAGCAGGAGATCAGGCAATTCCACAGGTATCCACCATGTATGTTAAGATCATGTTATTCCATGTTATGTATTTGAGTAACAGAAAGTTATTTAATTATTAAAATCATGAGTCATAGATATTTACATAGGTATTTATCAAACAAAAACATATATGAACATAGATACTAAATAGGTATTTCTTTCCTTTTGGGGCGCGGGTACCGAGGATTGAACCAAGGGGCACTCAACCACTAAGCCACATCCCCAGCCCTATTTTGTGTTTTATTTAGAAACAGGGTTTCACTGAGTTACTTAGTGCCACACTTTTGCTGAGGCTGGTTTGAACTTGCCATCCTCCTGCCTCAGACTACGGAACCACTGGGATTACAGGTATGTGTCACGGACTGATTCTATATAGGTATTTCTCATACAAAAATATATATGAGCTGGGCACAGTGGCGCACACCTATAATCCCAGCACTTGGAAGGCTGAGACAGGAGGATCGGGAGTTCAAAGCCAGCCTCAGCAACTTAGCGAGGCGCTAAGCAACTCAGTGAGACCCTGTCTCTAAATAAAATACAAAATAGGGCTGGGGATGTAGCTCACTGGTGGAGTGCCCCTGGGTTTGATCCCCAATACCAAAAAAAAAAAAATAAATACATATGACTACTAAAGATCAAAAATTAAAAGGCAGTTGGTAGCTGGGTGCAGTGGTACATGCCTATCACAAGTTCAAAACCAACCTCAGTAACCTAATGAGACCCTAAGCAACTTCTTGAAACCCTGTCTGAAAATAAAACAAAAAGGAGATGTGACTAGGTGGTAAAGTGTCCCTGGGTTTAATCCCTGGTACCAAAAAAATAAAGGCAATTGGTATACACCTGTAATCCCAGTGATTGGTGAGGCTGAAGTAGGAGGACCACAAGTTCAAGGCCAGCCTGAGCAACATAGCAAGACCCTCTCTCAAAATAAAAATAAAAAAAGCCCTGAGGGTGAGGGATATAACTGAGTGGTAGAGCACCCCTGGCTTAGATCCCCAATATCACCAAAAATAAATAACTAAATAAATAGCAAATACTCCACAGAAAAAAAGGAGCAAACAATGTAAAAAGACAATCCTATCAACAGATATTAAATTTCACTAGTTATTATGAAAATAAGAACCCATTTTTCACCAAGCTGTCTGCAACATTTTAAACGTTTGTCATATAACATATATCAGACAAAGCCAGGCGCAGTGGCGCACGCCTATAATCCCAGCGACGAGGGAGGCTGAGGCAGGAGGATCACGAGTTCAAAGCCAGCCTCAGTAACTTAGTGAGGCTGGAAGCAACTCAGTGAGACCCTGTCTCTAAATAAAATACAAAATAGGGCTGGGGATGTGGCTCAGTGGCCGAGTGCCCCTGAGTTCAATCCCCGGTTCAAAAAAAAAAAAGAATCTTTATCAGACAGGTGGATAGACAGGAAGAGACAGTTTCATTCATGTTTGAAGGGAATATAAACTGGTTTTGGTATTTCAGATCCAATTTGACTATACTTCTTCTTCTTTTTCTTTTTTTCAAATTTTTGTTGGCACTGGTAATTGAACCCAGGGGCACTTTACCACTGAGACTTAGGGCCTCACTAAATTGCTGAGGCTTGTCTCTAATTTTCCTGCTTCAGTCTTCCAAGTTGCTGGGATTAGAGGAATATGCCAACTCGACCAGCCAGATGTCCTTTTAAAATTAAACTGTACTTGTATGACCCAGCTGTCCTACTTCTCTGTGTTTACTTGGATTAATGTTCAGACATAAGCACAAAAAGATATATACAGGGTGTTCATCCCTACATTAGTTGCAAAATGAGAAACTAGAAACAACCTAAATGTCCTTCAATAAGGGGATGCTAAATAAATTAGGGCCTATCCATGCAATGGAACACTATATGACAACTAAAAGGAATGGCACATACATATGTGGACTGACATGGAAAGCTCTTAAGAGTGAAAAAAAGCAAGATAAAGAATAAAATACAGAAGCCAACAGCCACACTAGGAGTCAGGCCGGTGGTTGGTACAGCAGCGTTAGTCGAACCGTCTTGTGGTTCTGGGTGTTTGGGCTTTGCCTGTAAGGTGGGAAGAAAAGATAGCCCTGCTGTGCTACAATCCAGGCTGCTGCCACACTTCAACTCCGGGAACAATTCTGACGGGTTGGTCTTGCTGTAAAAGAAGAACAACTGATTTTTCTGGTTTCTTAAGCATTGTGGGCTGTACAAAAGGTAGACATAATAGTGAGAAGACACCTGAGCCAGTCAGGCCCAAAGTCAAGACTACTGAAAAGAAAGAAATATCTGAACTGAAACCCAAATTTCAGGAGCACATAATTCAAGCCCCTGTACCAGTAGATGTGATAAAAAGGCCAAGCCCAGATAAATCAATGACTAATTTGGAATTAAAAATATCTGCCTCCCTAAAATCAGCACTTTAGATAAACTATCATCTGGAAATGAAGAAGATAAGAAAGGAGACAGTGATGAAATTAAGATTGGGACGTCATGTAAAAATGGAGGGTGTACAAAGAAATATCAGAGTCTATAGAGTCTAGAAGTCTGTGTATATCATTCTGGAGTACCTATTTTCCATGAGGGGATGAAATATTGGAGCCATTGCAGAAGGAAAACCTCTCATTTTAATACATTCTTAGCCCAAGAAAGCTGTACAACAGGGAAACACATGTGGACTGAAAAGGATGCTGGGGAAAAAGTTGTTCCATGTAGACGTGACTGGCCTCAGATTGGGGGTGAAGTCACCATGTCGGTATATGCTAAAAATTCACTTTCAGGACATAGTTGAGTAGAAGCTAATAGTACATTGTTAAAATGTGCATATTGTATTTGAAGGAGAGAGGGAAGTTCATCAAAATGTGAAATTATGGGGTGTGATTGCTGTAAAATGAAGCTATGTAACTATGACTGCAACAAAGATTGAGATCACCATGAGAAAAGCTGAACCTATGCAGTGGGCAAGCCTTGAACTACCTACAACCAAAAAGCAGGAAAAACAAAAAGAACTAAAAGAAAATACTACAGATTGAGGAGGGGAGGGCTGTTGCCTATTTCAGAATTCTGAATGTGTGGTGAAGTGGTGGCTTGCTGCTATAAGTTTTGTTGTTGAATCAAGTATTTTCAGGGTCACATTAGGTTTTTGTTTTTAAAAGTCAAAGTCAATTTATCTTTCTGTGTTCCATAAGAATGATTATTCATATTTCCTCACTGGTAGAACCATACTTGTGTCCCTTACTTGAAGAAGCTGGAAAACAGCTCGTAAGTATAATTGCAGTATTTCTTAGTGTATTATTATTATGTTAAACAAATAAATAATAAGGGGCATTTGTTTTTTATATTTCTAATATCCCATAATTAGTAAAGCAAGATGAAATTATCAAATTTTTAATCAGTTTTTTTTTCTTTATGAACCCTTTGTTCCTATAATACTTGAAAATCTTCAAGGAAGAAATGAAGCTCTGCATTGTCTTTTCTGTTTTTTTTTTTTTTTTTCATGTGGGACAGTTACTTTTTCTAGGAGGATTAATTCTGAGGTAATATACTAGGTTAAGGGGAATATATGCATTGATCAACAAATTAGAATTTGTTCACAGTTAATTTAATTTTAAAATTACACCATTATCTATGTTACTTGCAAAACAGTATTACTTAAGAGTATAGGAAACAAGCCTAGAGAGGTATCAATTTGGTTAAAATTCACCATTTTATAAGATTAAGCAATAATGTTAATCTTTTTCCTGTTTAAAGGTCTTTGTATGGTGTTATGACTAAATGGTACCTGGTTTTCAGTCTAAACCCTCTGAAAACCTTCAGCTACGTATAAAAAGAAATCATCTATATCCAGCCTTAGTGATGGAAAAATGTTTATAAAATTGTATCTTAAAAGTTTGTGGAATTTCAATAGATTATAAGAAAACTAAATACATATATTTTGCTTTATGCCAACTAT
>JAJEJO010000383.1:703572-719923 GCA_020662805.1 Glaucomys volans | reverse complement strand
TGAGGCAGGAGGATCACGAGTTCAAAGCCAGCCTCAGTAACTTAGTGAGGCTGGAAGCAACTCAGTGAGACCCTGTCTCTAAATAAAATACAAAATAGGGCTGGGGATGTGGCTCAGTGGCCGAGTGCCCCTGAGTTCAATCCCCGGTTCAAAAAAAAAAAAGAATCTTTATCAGACAGGTGGATAGACAGGAAGAGACAGTTTCATTCATGTTTGAAGGGAATATAAACTGGTTTTGGTATTTCAGATCCAATTTGACTATACTTCTTCTTCTTTTTCTTTTTTTCAAATTTTTGTTGGCACTGGTAATTGAACCCAGGGGCACTTTACCACTGAGACTTAGGGCCTCACTAAATTGCTGAGGCTTGTCTCTAATTTTCCTGCTTCAGTCTTCCAAGTTGCTGGGATTAGAGGAATATGCCGACTCGACCAGCCAGATGTCCTTTTAAAATTAAACTGTACTTGTATGACCCAGCTGTCCTACTTCTCTGTGTTTACTTGGATTAATGTTCAGACATAAGCACAAAAAGATATATACAGGGTGTTCATCCCTACATTAGTTGCAAAATGAGAAACTAGAAACAACCTAAATGTCCTTCAATAAGGGGATGCTAAATAAATTAGGGCCTATCCATGCAATGGAACACTATATGACAACTAAAAGGAATGGCACATACATATGTGGACTGACATGGAAAGCTCTTAAGAGTGAAAAAAAGCAAGATAAAGAATAAAATACAGAAGCCAACAGCCACACTAGGAGTCAGGCCGGTGGTTGGTACAGCAGCGTTAGTCGAACCGTCTTGTGGTTCTGGGTGTTTGGGCTTTGCCTGTAAGGTGGGAAGAAAAGATAGCCCTGCTGTGCTACAATCCAGGCTGCTGCCACACTTCAACTCCGAGAACAATTCTGACGGGTTGGTCTTGCTGTAAAAGAAGAACAACTGATTTTTCTGGTTTCTTAAGCATTGTGGGCTGTACAAAAGGTAGACATAATAGTGAGAAGACACCTGAGCCAGTCAGGCCCAAAGTCAAGACTACTGAAAAGAAAGAAATATCTGAACTGAAACCCAAATTTCAGGAGCACATAATTCAAGCCCCTGTACCAGTAGATGTGATAAAAAGGCCAAGCCCAGATAAATCAATGACTAATTTGGAATTAAAAATATCTGCCTCCCTAAAATCAGCACTTTAGATAAACTATCATCTGGAAATGAAGAAGATAAGAAAGGAGACAGTGATGAAATTAAGATTGGGACGTCATGTAAAAATGGAGGGTGTACAAAGAAATATCAGAGTCTATAGAGTCTAGAAGTCTGTGTATATCATTCTGGAGTACCTATTTTCCATGAGGGGATGAAATATTGGAGCCATTGCAGAAGGAAAACCTCTCATTTTAATACATTCTTAGCCCAAGAAAGCTGTACAACAGGGAAACACATGTGGACTGAAAAGGATGCTGGGGAAAAAGTTGTTCCATGTAGACGTGACTGGCCTCAGATTGGGGGTGAAGTCACCATGTCGGTATATGCTAAAAATTCACTTTCAGGACATAGTTGAGTAGAAGCTAATAGTACATTGTTAAAATGTGCATATTGTATTTGAAGGAGAGAAGGAATTTCATCAAAATTTGAAATTATGGGGTGTGATTGCTGTAAAATGAAGCTATGTAACTATGACTGCAACAAAGATTGAGATCACCATGAGAAAAGCTGAACCTATGCAGTGGGCAAGCCTTGAACTACCTACAACCAAAAAGCAGGAAAAACAAAAAGAACTAAAAGAAAATACTACAGATTGAGGAGGGGAGGGCTGTTGCCTATTTCAGAATTCTGAATGTGTGGTGAAGTGGTGGCTTGCTGCTATAAGTTTTGTTGTTGAATCAAGTATTTTCAGGGTCACATTAGGTTTTTGTTTTTAAAAGTCAAAGTCAATTTATCTTTCTGTGTTCCATAAGAATGATTATTCATATTTCCTCACTGGTAGAACCATACTTGTGTCCCTTACTTGAAGAAGCTGGAAAACAGCTCGTAAGTATAATTGCAGTATTTCTTAGTGTATTATTATTATGTCAAACAAATAAATAATAAGGGGCATTTGTTTTTTATATTTCTAATATCCCATAATTAGTAAAGCAAGATGAAATTATCAAATTTTTAATCAGTTTTTTTTTCTTTATGAACCCTTTGTTCCTATAATACTTGAAAATCTTCAAGGAAGAAATGAAGCTCTGCATTGTCTTTTCTGTTTTTTTTTTTTTTTTTCATGTGGGACAGTTACTTTTTCTAGGAGGATTAATTCTGAGGTAATATACTAGGTTAAGGGGAATATATGCATTGATCAACAAATTAGAATTTGTTCACAGTTAATTTAATTTTAAAATTACACCATTATCTATGTTACTTGCAAAACAGTATTACTTAAGAGTATAGGAAACAAGCCTAGAGAGGTATCAATTTGGTTAAAATTCACCATTTTATAAGATTAAGCAATAATGTTAATCTTTTTCCTGATTAAAGGTCTTTGTATGGTGTTATGACTAAATGGTACCTGGTTTTCAGTCTAAACCCTCTGAAAACCTTCAGCTACGTATAAAAAGAAATCATCTATATCCAGCCTTAGTGATGGAAAAATGTTTATAAAATTGTATCTTAAAAGTTTGTGGAATTTCAATAGATTATAAGAAAACTAAATACATATATTTTGCTTTATGCCAACTATTACATGTTAAATAAAATAGCTTAATTATGCCAGAAAAAAAAGAATAAAATACAGTATTATCACGAATCCCTGCCCGCAGAGAGACGCGACACGTAGGCTAATTGAAAGCTTTATTTACAGCATGGCCATCTCGTTAAGTTTTTCTTTGTTCTCCCCCTCAGGGGAGATAACCACAGGTTATATAGGGGAAAGCAACCAATCAGAGTACTGTCCATTCGGACAGCGCATGGACATACAGTGCTATAGATAGAGAGCATACGTTGATCACGCGCAGGACATGCATCTTTAACAGCCAGTGAGGGCTGCTTTCTCAGAGATAAGCAAGTAAAGGAATGTAACATGGCCGTGCTAGCAGAGATAAGCAACTTAAGGAATGCAATGTGGCCGTGCTGGCACATTGCCAATCTCCATCTTGCAGGCTAAATAGAGGATGGGGTCCCGGACACCCCGACACAGTATGATAAAATAAAAATATAAGGCAAACTATGGAACCAGCCTAGGTGTCCATCAATGGATGAATGAATAAAGAAAGTGTGGTACATAGATACAATGGAGTTTTATTCAGCCATAAAGAAAAATGTAATTATGGCATTTGCAGGAAAATGGATGGTGCTAGAGACCATCATGTTAAGTGAAATAAGTCAAACTCAGAAGGTTAAGGGTCAGATGTTTTCTTTTATATGCAGAAGCTGGAGAGGAAAAGGGAAAATAAAGGTGGGCATGGAACTCCTAAAAATCAAAGAGAGACCAGTAGAGGAAAAGAACCAAAGCGTGGGAGGTAGTGAGGGAGGGGGGAAATGCTGGGGAGTGATATTGGCCAAATGATATTGTTATATTGTGTGCATGTGTGCATATGTAACAGTAAATCCCATCATTATGTAGGACTATAATGCACCAATAAAAAATGTGGGGAAAAAAAAGAATCTCAGAAGGAAAACCCACATATCTACCACTTAAATAAATAAATAAAATAAAAATAAAAATAAAAATAACAATGGAAACCCACACATAAAATTAATATATTAAATTAAATATTAACTCCTTATTGAAGTACACATAAATTATATATATTAAACATAGATATATATGCACATACATGCACATCTGGAAAAATGAGTACTTAAATATTTATCTTTGGGAAGGATGAAAGGATTGAAGGTGTTTATCAAGTGAAATTTTGACTTTATTTGTAATGTTTGATTTTTGTAATGAGAATGAATTATTTCTTTGTAATCAAACTTTTCAAAAATATTATATTTAAATGCCATACTTTGTCTTTGTGTTAAACAACTTCAAGATGAAATATATATACTATACATTAATTTAAATTGTACAATTCAATGATTTATATTCAAAGAGGTGTGCAACCATTACCACAATCTAATTTTAAAACACTTTTATCACCCCCCAAAATAGTCACTTCCCATCTACCATCACTATCCCAACTCCAGGCAATGACAAATCTCCTTTTTATCTCTCTGGACTTCCTTTTCCTGGACATTTTATATAAGTAGAATCACATAATATGCAGATTTTTGTAACTGACTTTATTCCCTTAGCATAATGTTTTCAAGGTTCATCCATGTTGTACATGTATCAGTTCTTCAATTTTTAATATAACGATCAGTTGGATGGATGGATGGGTTCCACTGCATGGCTATCCATTCCACTCTATGAATACAACATTCCCTTGTATGAATACCCACATTTTATTTGTTCATTCATTAATTGATGGACATTTGAGTTATTTCCAGTTTGGGGCAACTGTGAACATTCATGGACAGGTCTTTGTGTGGACATAGGTCTTCATTTCTCTTGGGCATCTACCTAGAAGTGACATTTCTTAGTCATATGGTAATTCTATCTTAAACATTGTGAGAAACTGCCAGACTGTTTTCTAAAGTGACTACACCATTTCACATTGCCATCTCATGCTTTGTCTTTTGAAAATTGCACTATAGGTAAAGTTATGGGAATCAGTAGCTGTTTTCCTTCATTTAAACTACCTCAAAGCCAGGCACAGTGATGCATTCCAGTAATCCCAGCAACTCCAGAGGCTGAGGCAGGAAGATTGCAAGTTTGAGGCCAGTCTCAGCAACTTAGCAAAACTCTATCTCAAAATAAAAAATAAAAAGGGCTGGGGATATGACTCAGTGATTGGTGCTGCAATCCCCAGTACTGCAAGTAATAAAAAATAAAAATAAATAATAAATAATAAAATAAACTACCCACAAAAGTACTTTAACCCATAGTCCTAACATAACCCATAGGACAATTTTTGAAGTTATATATATACTTACATACGTATGTATGAATATGTGTGAATATACATATATATATATATTACAGGGTACATATATACATAAGTGTACGCATGCTTATGTGTATTTGTGTGTACCCATGTATTTATGTACATACGTGTGCACACACATATATAAACACACTGAAAGCAGTATGTGTGTTTAATAAAATTTGTAGTAAAGAGGGCTGGGGTTGTAGCTCAGTGGTAAAGACCTTGCCTAGCACATGTGAGACACTGGGTTCAATCCTCAGCACCATAAAAATAAATAAATAAATAAATAAATAAATAAACAAACAAATAAATAAAACAGTTTTGTTTCCATTTACGACTCAAAAATTGCAGTAAAGAGCAAAACCCTGGATAAGTATCATGTTGGGAAGTTCCCTGCACTGAGGGGAGGAGATGGTAAGAGTTAGAGTCCTACAGTCATTGACTAAAGTGATCCAAAAGGGCAAAGGGAGGATAAAAAGCCTCTTATCTCGGAGGACGGAGGAGAGGACCAGGAGTCCTATATCTCTGCTTCATCTGAGACTTCACAAAAGTAATTTTTAAGGGAAACAGTCATTTTTAAGGGAAGAGATCTGCTGAGAATTAGAACCAGGTGCAAGGGTCAGTGGAACTGGTTTTGACAGTACCTGCATTCTGGGCCTGCACAACACCAGGCAGCAGAGCCATGTCCTTACAGTGAGTCAGACATGATGGGAGCTGGGTGGCTTTCAGATCCCAGTCTTGCCAGTGCTAGGAACAGTTTCCCAATTGCCCAGTGGAAGGGTGCTTGGGTTTTGGTTTTGGTACTGGAAACTGAACCAAGGGGTGCTTTACCACTGAGCTACATCCTGAGCTCTTTTTTTTTCTCCTTTTATCTGAGGTTTTTGTTTTGTTTGGTTTTGTTTTTTATGAGTCAGGGTCTCACTAAGTTGCTGAGGATGTAAACTTCTAAGAAACTGCATGGGAAAACCTGAGTAAACAGACACCATATTCTAATTTATTCACAAATGATTCACACCTCTCCTCCTCTTCTTCCATACTGGGGATTGACCTAGGGGTGCTCTCCCACTGAGCTACATCCACAGTCCTTTTAGGTTTTTTGTTGTTGTGTTTAATTTTTTTTCAGTTGTCAATGGACATTTATTTTATTTATTTATTTATATGTGGTGCTAAGAATCGAACCCAGTGCCTCACACATGCTAGGCAAGTGCTGTACCACTGAGCTATGCCCCTGGCCCCATAGTTTTTTGCTGTTGCTGTTGGTGATGTTTTTTCTTTTTTAATTTGGGGTAGGATCTCACTAAGTTGCTCTGTCTGGCCTTGAACTTGGAATCCTCAGCCTCCCGAGTAACTGGGGTTACAGGTGTGTGCCACTACATCCACCAATTTGTGCCTCTTTGAGGCACTCTGGGCAACTGCACTCCAGTTTTGTTTGTAGTATTTATATTTTCTATAGTCACAGCTTCTTAGGGTAATGGTTTCTTTATTTTAGTGCCTGCTGTATAAAGAGGGCATTTTTATTTATTTATTTATTTATTTATTTATTTATTTATTTATTTATTTTTGTGGTGCTGGGGATTGAACCCAGGGCCTTGTGCTTGCAAGACAGGCACTCTACCAACTGAGCTATATCCCCAGCTCCTTTTATTTTTGTTGGAAGGACTATCGGGATTCAAGAAATAATACCTATGTTTGTGTTTTAGGACTTGAGAAAATAATCCATGATATTCTTCATGAGTTTAAGATTGACATTTTTGCAAATGGGATCTAACTTTTATCAACATACATGACTTTCTGCCCTTCATCATTTTTAGTGTCCTTCTCTGGATCTTTTCTAGCTCTATTATATCTTCAAGAAGCAGAGATTATGAAATATTCATCATATGAAACATTCTGGGGCCGGGCGCGGTGGCGCACGCCTGTAATCCTAGCACTTGGGAGGCTGAGGCAGGAGGATCACGGGTTCAAAGCCAGCCTCAGCAACTTAGCGAGGCCCTAAGCAACTCAGTAAGACCCTGTCTCTAAATAAAATACAAAACAGGGCTGGGGATGTGGCTCAGTGACCGAGTGCCCTTGGGTTCAATCCCCAGTACCAAAAAATAAAAACAAACAAAACCATTCTGGGACCCAGCACTCCTTCAATTATAGTTACCTCTTTTTTTTCTTTTTGGTGGTGCTGGGGATCAACCCAGGGTCTTACTCATGCTAGGCAAGTGCTTTATACCTGAACTATATTCCCAGCTCAAATCAAAATCTCTCTCTGTCTCTCTTTTTTTTTTTTTTTTTTTGTACTGGGGATTTAACCCAGGGGCACTTACACTCAACTATCTCCCCCACTCTTTTCTCATTTTTATTTTGAGACAGGGTTTACCTAAATTGCTAAGGTTGGCCTTGAACTTGCAATCCTCGGCATCCTGAGTCACTGGGACAATTTCTTATTCTACACTAATCTCCAGATATGTTTTCAATCATTTCCCTTGACACATCTTCCAGACCTGTGCTTGCCAGAGATTGAACCTTATTTGAGAATCCACATTTGGTTCTTCCATTTTTCACATGAACTGAATCCAACCAAAACAAAAGTTGTACTTGAGATCATAATCTTTTTCTTTCACCACATACCTAGTGGACTTGAGATAGTACCAAGCAGTGTGTCAAATGTGTGGAAATGGGATTAGGGTGTGGTTTCAAACATTAAGATACAGTCTCCCACAAGAAATACAGTCTAATGGGGGAGACACATGAATCTAGATGTAAATGCTATATTTTCAATCCACCTTAAAGAAATTATAATTGTTTCCTATTACTGCTGTTTAAATAATTGCCATAAACTGAATGGATTAAATCAACACATTTATTCTCTTAAACAGTTCTGAAAGTCAGAAGTCGAGAAATGTGTGGTAAGGGCTATTAATCAAGGTATCAGCAGGGCTGGCTCCTTCTGGAAGCTCCCAAGAATTGCTTCTTCCAGCTTTTAGAGGTATCTGCAATCTTTGGCTCCAGGCTAAGACAGTGAAGGACCACCAGGGGGACCAGGGGCAGATACACTCCTGAGGTCTTAATTCATCACCTATTACCTATTTAAAGTACCACAAAACTGGATGCACCAGAGCCTCTGGTTGTAACAGGGACTTGAAGACACTGCTTTTGCTAAAAGGTGCTGACTCTTCACTTGGTTGTGCTGATGCCTGATGGGTAACTAAAAGCAGGATAAAGCTTGTCATCTCTGCCTTCAGTTTATATCTGTCTTCTTTATTACCTTAAACTTTGGGTCAAATTTCTGCTGAACTCTGCATGAAAGCATACTAATTACTTAAGGAACATCTATCTAAAAACTACTAATACCAAGGTTTATTATCCCTAAATTTATCTCACCTATCTCATCCTCTTTCAAGACTGAGGACACCAACATTAGAGTGACTAAGGTATTTTCAAGATTAGCATGGATATTCAACTGCCAGCTCTTGCAGTGTCCTATTCCTGCCCACCTGGAACGATGCCTAGATGTCTTCCAGCAGCAGAGGCTGGCAGACAGGTCAACCCTCCAGGATCACAAGTCTGATAGATAAACATCCTGCATGCAAATGTAGACTGCCCACTCAAGCAGTAAAGACTTCCCTGGAGCCACCTGGCAAAACCAAAACTGAGATCATGATAAACCAGATCCTTGCCTGCTGCAATGACCAGATAAAAGACTCATCCCTTGCTTCATTCAGGGAGCAGCCTGATATCTCTCTCCCACTCCCTCGTCTCGTCAGACATCAGACCCACATACATAACTCAGGATATGCCTCGCCTTAAGATCCATAATTATATCTTAAAAGTTCCTTTACCATATAAAATAATGTGCTCACAGGTTCCAGGAACATTTTTGGGGAGAAGTCTTTCAGTCTACCAAAGAAGTCAAGAGACCAATGATTTTAAATGACACTTGAGTATTGAATAGTAGCAACTTCTGACATTTATTGGTCCTTTGCTCTGTGCCAGACATTTTACTAAGTGCTTTACATATAATTTCTCAGCCCATTTTCACACTAATCCTTTGGTATTTGTTATTATCTCCACTTTACAGATTAGGAAAATGAAACAGGTTAAGTGACATGCCCCACATCCCAGCTAGCAAGCAGAGGAGTCAGGATTTGAATAAAGTGTCTGACCCAAGCACTCTGTGGTACTGATGAAACAATACAAAGGAGAAGGGCATCTGAGGACAAGGAATCAACGTATTGAAAGTCCCCTTGAAAGAGCACAGAGTTCTAACTGGAGTTCTAACTGGGGTAAGGATATGAGGCAAAGAATGTTGGAAAATAAAGGTGGGAAGGAAGACAAGGATTCCACTGTGGTGGACTCCATGTTGGTGGGGAACGGGATGAGGTTCTGTAGATAATGGTGAATCATTAAAGGAATGTAGAAAGCATGATCAGATGGTTGTTGAGGAAGATAATGATGACAGCATTTTGAAAGTAAATTGTGGAGGATTAATATTACAACAGGAAGACCTGCTCTGAAGTTATTCTAAAGATCCTGAGAAGTTGAAAACCTGAACAAAACATGGCAGGTGGGAGTGGAGAAGAGGGACAAAAGGAAGTGACACAGAAGAGGCAGGATCCAAGAGTCTTTCCGGTTGTATCAATTGGGTATTGAGAGAGGAGAAGAGGGAAGTGTTAAGGATGTCTCAGGTTTCTGGCATGGGTAACTGGCTGTCAGCAATTGAGAGGAGCAACAAGAATTGCAAATATCAGCTGGGTGCAGTGGCGCACACCCATAATCCCAGTGGTTTAGGATGCTGAGGCAGGAAGATTGCAAGTTCAAAGTTAGCCTCAGCAACTCGGCAAGACCCTAAGCAACTCAGTGAGACCCTGTCTCAAAATGAAACAAAAAAAAAGGACTAGAAGTGTGGCTCAGTGGTTAAGTGCCCCTGGATTCAATCTCTGGTACCAAAAAAAAAAAAAAAAAAAAAGAAATTCAAGTATCAGACTATATAACATAAAGGCCTTTTTTGATTGGCAAAGCAAACAAGGGCTTTCTACCCTCTAAAAAAAACTGAACTCTCCTAATGCTTGAGAAAACAGTTACTCAGGTCCAATAGCCCCCATCCCAAAGCCCCCACATTCCAGTCACCTGACCTGTTCCTGTTCCCATAACCTAATGGAACTGAAAACAATGGTGTCAACACACTAAACTAACGTATTCAAACCCTGCATAATCTTGCTCAGTGAATGGGGTAGACATTCACAAGGGTCCCCCCAAAAATACAGCCTTTTTCCCCTCTATAGGCGGGTTGTAGGCTGACTGAAAAAATAAGACAAAGGCCACATGAAATAGAGCCAGAATACAAGGGACTTTATAATTAAATGCTAAATTATGAAGTAAATTCCATTTAAAGAAATTGATGTTATTATTAAACTAGAACAGCCAGGATTTTTTTTTTTTCTTTTTTTTGTGGTGCTGGGGATTGAACCCAGGGCCTTGTGCTTGCAAGGCAAGCTCTCTACCAACTGAGCTATATCCCCAGCCTCTGGAAATATACTTTCATTGACCATCCACTGCCGAAGTGCCACCTGAGAGGTATTGTTCCATTTTCTGGGGAAAATAAAGGAATGTCCCTAGGTCAAGCAATTGCTAAGTGGCCAAGCCAAGGCGTGAAGTGAGGAAGGAATGTTTGGGAGCCAAGTTTCCAGGAAGGCACAGCACAAAGTAAGACTCGAAGGTACGCGGAGGCTTGCACAGCCAACCCTTGTGAGTAATGCCAGAGAAGCAGGACACATGTAGGTCGTTCATCGTCCCAGAAAGGGCACAGTCAGATTGGAGGCTTTCAGTTCGCCTAACACAGCGGCACCGTTAAGACATTTCAGTTTGGCAATAAACATAAAAATTTAGTAACACAACCATAAGCCTGGAATATTCAGTGACTGCTCACTGTCATGAATAGTTATGACAAAATAACCACTGTGAAGAGACTGAAGAGATCATGACTCAGCATGCCCCACCTCAGTACATTCGTGTCCCACCTAAGGACTTTCCAGAGTCTCTGGAAATCAGGCCAGCTGAGCATTCCATCACTGCTCAGTTGGAGTCACACTCCAGATACGAAGTGTTATTGGTGAGAAAGATGACTAACTATGACTAACTAGCAG
Organism: Glaucomys volans; assembly: GCA_020662805.1. Lineage (NCBI taxonomy): Eukaryota > Metazoa > Chordata > Mammalia > Rodentia > Sciuridae > Glaucomys > Glaucomys volans. The sequence goes on along the minus strand of JAJEJO010000383.1, from coordinate 708,778 downwards.
AATGATTTACATGCAAGTTGCAACTTGGCCTTTTTCCTGTCAGCAAAATTTACAACTGTCTTCTAGCTGCCTGCCCACTTTGGTATTAAAAATTGTTACAACACTCCGGCAGTGAGGTGCAGCCAGCCAGCTGACAAAGGTTAAGGAGAAGTGCACAGATGTGGGCTGGACTTTTCCAGGAAGACCAAGGGCAGACGCTGTCCACAGAGTGTTGCAAGTAAGGAATTTTCTGGCCTTATGCAAACTCTGGTAATCCTGGGCAATGTTGCTGTTTCACATCTGGTTTATATTAACTAGTACTAGAAACACATAATGAGTGACCTAATTCTTTTCAAGTGGATTTTCCTTTTATTGAAGCTGTGTTCTCCTAGGCTGCTTAATAATTTTAAAAATCAACACTGAGTACGACTTTGAGCTCAGGCTTGACTTTAAATTTCAGATGTGTCATTTCAATGTTTAATAAGTATGAATTCAGTTTTTAAACAGTCTTTTGAAGTGTGATTTTATATGCCGTGAAATACACCCAAATTAAGTACATAATTCAATACTCTATTTATTTATTCATTTATTTGGGTACAAGGAATTGAAGTACATAGACAACATGGGCTGGAGTTACCAGGAAGAATATGGGCAGATGCACAAAGAACAGGGGGCACATTACCACTGAGCTACACCCCAGTCCTTTTTTTTAAACCATGAATTGAACCCATTGAACCCAGGGTGCTTCGCCACTGAGCCACACCCTTAGTCCTTTTTATTTTGGGGGACAGGGCCTTGATAAGTCGTTTAAGGCCTCGCTAAGTTTCTGAGGCTGGCACCATGTCTGGCCTTTTTTTTTTTTGAGACAAGGTATCACTAAGTTACTGAGGGTCTTGCTAAATTGCTGAGACCGGCCTCTAACTTGTAATTTTCCTACTTTAGCCTCAGTTGCCAGGATTACAGGTGTGCACCACCACACCAAAATTCAGTACTTTATATCTATTTACAGAGTTACTCAACCATCACCACAATAAGAATTTGGTTTTGGCAGGGCATGGTGGAGCACGCCTGTAATCCCAGCACTTGGGAGGCTGAGGCAGGAGGATTGCGAGTTCAAAGCCAGCCTCAGCAACTTAGTGAGGCCCTAAGCAACTCAGTGAGACCCTGTCTCTAAATAAAATACAAAATAGGGCTAGGGGTGTGGCTCAGTGGCCAACTGCCCCTGAGTTCAATCCCTGGTTCCAAAAAAAAAAAAAAAGAATTTGGTTTTGGACTTATTTTTTATTTCAATTTTTCAATAGATGATAATTTTCAAGGGAAATGATATGCTACAAAACTTTGTCACCTAAATTACTAACTCAACTTTGAGTTTGACTTGAGTAGCCAGCGGTGTCTGTCCCACTCAGCTCTTTCAGACCCTTGTGTTTGGACCAACAATGTCTAGATGTGTCTATTGCTCAGTTCACTCTGTGGCTTGGCTACTTATAGATTTCCCCTGAAGTGAATGACCACTGAGTAGGAAGGGTCTTTTATTCTAGGTCTCATCAATACACATGCAGCCAGTGACCAAATGACTACTGATAAGTGGTCAGTGACCTAATGTTACTGATAATTGCTTTCAAAGTATCATAAAATCAGTATTTTTAGTGATCCTTGACAGCACTTGTGGGAAATCTCATGGTTCAATGATGTCAGGTATTTATAATTTTGGTTTTCAACCTCGATTTTCCTTTCACCCATTTACCTCAGTCACTGACCTTGAAAAGTGGGATAAATCTCTTTCCAGATTCTTCCTTCCCCACATAGGCTTTTTAAATTTGATTTGCTTTCCCTTTGAGCTTGAAATAATTACTAATCAATCTTTTTGTTCAAAGGTATCCTCAATACTGTCTCCTTTCTCTCTTCTCTTTACAAATTATTGCCACGGCACATTCCAAAACTTTACTTATAAGAGCCTTATACAGCTGCATGTGGTGGCACATGCCTGTAATCCCAGCTACTTGTGAGGTTGAGGCAGGAGGATCACAAATCCAAGGCCAGCCTCAGCCATTTAGCAAGACCTGTTTCAAAATAAAAAATAAAAGAACTGGGGATGTGTCTCAGTGGTAAGACACCCCTGGATTCAATTCCCAATATAAAAAAATTAAAATTAAATTAAAAAAAAAGAAGCCTCACACATAGAAATTTAAGACCTTGGTCTTAAAAGTTTCCAAATACTAGGGTTCTAGCTACCTCTTTAGGCAGTTGCCTTCAAAATCTCAGTCTCAAGCATTCCACTTTCTGATGAGATCTGAATCCGGCTTTCCTATCTTCCACTTTCCTCACTCTGAGTAAAGTAATTCTTCCTCTGCCTGGGACCTACGATCCCTCAATCCTAAAATCACTGCACTGTCTGTCACGACCTCATGTCTTCCCTCAACCAGCTTCTGTCCATGATTCATTATTAGCTATTCCTATCCCTTTATCAAACTTGCCCAACAAAACCAACTCTCCACCAGCTCTGCCTGTGCAGCAGTGCAGTTGAACCTGCCTGGAGGGAAACAATCAGCCATATGGAGTGGCTCACTTTGAATCACGACCACTAACCTCAGGTGAACCCTTTGCTTTGTCTGACAATCCTACATTCCCTAAATCCTTCCCTGTCTCATGCCTCTTTTTGCCTTGAACCTTATTCAGTTGATGACCTTACCTCCCATTTCCCTAAGAAAAGAGAAGGAACCAGAAAAACAGTCTCCTCCATATTCCCATCATCACATCCAGCACGTCCTCTGGCTGTCTCCACTTGGGTATAAATCCAATATTCTCTCAACTATTGAGACATTACTTTAGAAATTAGCCCTTACAATAGAAATTCATTGGATTAGACAAAGGGGAATAAAGGAAAGAGGGGGTGGGAATAGGAAAGACAGTAGAATGCATTGGACATAACTTTCCTATGTTCATATATATGAATACAAAACCAGTGTAACTCCACATCATGAGAAACCACAAGAATGGGAAGTTATTCTTCGTGTACACATAAAATGTCAAACTATATTCTGCTGTCATATATAACTACAAAGAACAAATTCAAGAATTAAGAAAAATGGAAGATCTCTATATACATTGTTTCCATGTTGTACAATGGTTAATTTCCTTGTTTTGATATTGTACTATATTTATGTGCAATGAAAGTATTGTTGGACACTGGATGAATGGTGCAGGGGGCCTTTCCGTACTACCCAAGCAACTCCCTGTGAATATGTAATTACTTAAACACAAAAAGTATTTTAATTTTAGGCTTATGTAAAAAAAATAAGGAAGGTCCAAAAAAAAAAAAAAAAAAGAAAGAAAAAGAAATTAGCCCTCACTATTGCACAAATATTCTTCTCAACTAAATCATTTCCATCTCCCATCAAGCTTGTCAACACACTTTAAAATATCCTCATCTTAACATGTGATAAATCTACCTCCCAACACAGTGTCTCCCTTCCTGCTGCTGCCCTATCTTTCTGCTTCCTTTTAAGCAAAACTTGAAGGCATTGTCCATACATGCTATCTTTCTTTTCCTCCCATTCTCTACTGCCCTTACTGCAGTCAAGTTTTTACCCACTACTGTTATCAACGTCACCTGTGAGGTCTGCATTGTTAAGTCCAATGTTCAGTTCTGAGTCCACATCTTATTTTCATTACCTTTTACCTCTATCATTGCATTTGCCTCCTATCTGGTCTCCTTCCACTAAAATCTCATCCTAACACGAGAACAGCTGGATGATACAAACAGCTAAGTGGTTTAGAGCCTTAATAAACTGCTGAGGCCGGCCTTGAATTTGTGATCCTCCTGCCTCAACCTCCTGAGTCTCTGAGATTACAGGCATGTACTACCACACCCAGCTCAACATGTGCATTTTGAGAGGATACAAACATTCAGACTACATTAGCAATCTTCCTCTAGGTGGTCCTGAGAAGATGTCTTCAAGTCAGGTGTGGTGGTAAACCCCTGTAATCCCAGCTGCTCAGGAGGCTGAGGCAAGAGGTGTGAAAGTTCAAGACCAGCAGGGCAGGCATGGTGGAGCACACCTTTGATCCCAGGGAGAGGCTGACACAGGAAGAATAGGAGTTCAAAGTCAGTCTCTGCAAAAGGGAGGCATGAAGCAACTCAGTGAGACCCTGTCTCTAAATAAAATACAAAATAGGGCTGGAGATGTGGCTCAGTGGTCAAGTGCCCCTAAATTCAATCCCTGGTACCTGGAAGAAAAAAAAAGAGTTCAAGGCCAGCCTCAGCAACTCAGTGATACCCTGTCTAAAAAGTTTAAAAAGGGTGTGTGGGAGTGGGGAGAATATAGCTCAGTGGTAAAGTGCCTCTGGGTTTGATCCCCAGTACCAAAAAAAAAAAAAGTGTTTTTTAAAAAAGAAGTGATCAATTGTGTCAAGTGCTACTGAGAGTAAAATAAAACCAAAAATTGATCACTGGATTTGGCAATGGATAAATCACTGAGAAAGATGTGATGGGCAGGCAGAAACCCTGATTAAGGTGGGACGAAGTGATCAAACAGGCTCAGGATCAAGTAGTTCTAATTACAGGTCTTGGGCAAATAGTTTAACCTCTCTGCCTTTCAGTTTTCTTATCTGCTAAAGGGGAATCATAAATCCTTCCTATAGAAATGTGGTACAGATTGAAAAAGAACCTAGAAATTCTTAAAACTATATGCAAAATTAATTTGAATGCTTTAATATGCCTGTTATCATGTTAATGATATATGTTTAAAAGTGGGAAAGATTCTAATATGTATGAAAGGCCTAAAGATCTTTATGTGAGTGTTTTTGTTTGTTTCTGTGGTGCTAGTGAGTGAACCCAGGGCCTAGTGCACGCTAAAAGTGCTGTACTATTGAACTACATCCCCAGCTTGATCGTAATTTAGTTTTGACTAATCTAAACATAAAAACACTGAAGTGTTATCACCTCTCTTTTAAAAAGATAAACCCAGGCTGGGCGTGTAGCTCAATGGTAGAATCCTTGCCTGGAAAGTAGAAAGCCCTGAATTTGATCTCCAGAACCAAAATAAAACAAACAAAAAAAATCCCACCTCACCTCTTGGGCTGGGGACCAATGGTACCAAGTTATAGATGGTTAAAGAAGTTCTGGGTGGGCTGGGGATGTAGCTCAGTTGGTAGAGTGCCTGCCTTGCAAGCACAAGGCCCTGGGTTTGATCCCCAGCACCACAAAAAAAAAAAAAAAAAAAAAAAA
>JAJEJO010000383.1:642374-693123 GCA_020662805.1 Glaucomys volans | reverse complement strand
AAAAAAAAAAAAAAAAAAAAAAAATGCTGGGTTGCCATTGTGGCTCAGTGGTAGAGAGTTTGCCTAGCATGCGTGAGGCACTGGGTTCCATCCTCAGTGAATACTAACTTTTTTGTGTGTGTGTGGTGCTGGGGATCAAACCCAGGGCCTTGTGGTTGCAAGGCAAGCACTCTACCAACTGAGGTATATCTCCAGCCACCCTCAGTGGAACATAAAATAAATAAAATAAAAGATTGTGTCCATCTACAGAAAACAAAATTTTTTTTTAAATACCATAGACAAAGTGACTTAAAAACAACAGACATTAATTGATCACATAGAAAGTCTAGTAGGATCAAAGCACCAGCAGATACAGCATCTGGTAGAAGCCTAACCTTATAGATAATCCAACTGTCTTTTCACTATTGAAGGGTTATGGAAAATAATATTCCTATAAGATAACTCTCCAAGAAAATGTACAGTGTGGCTCGAGAAGTGAAATTGGCCGAACATTAACCTCTCCCAGCACATTCCTGGTTACAATGGAAAAGGAAAAGGGCGGATATGGAATGCTAGGCCCTAAACCTTGACCTTCCCCAGTCAACCTAGTCCTGAATGACAACGGGCAAGATTTAAATACTTATCCCTCAGGGTCTGGTTTTAACCTGTGCAACTAGCCCTTGAGGGTCCAAACTCCACATACACAATGATTACATCATCCTCCTCATACCCTGTAAAACCGGAATCCCCCCCTTAACCGGGGGCCGTTTTCCCATGCAGAAAGTGGACCCAAAAGATGCCTGGATCTGCCAATGAATAAAAGCTTCCCTGAGCCCATCCAGGCCTGCCTCCTGTCCTTTTGCTCTTAACAGCTATAATTTACATAGGGGGAGAAGGCAAGGAGTTTTCTAGGATCCCATATTTCAATTTAAAAACTGTATTTCATCAAAATGTAAAAAAAAGTACTGAAAATCTTACTAAATCTACTTTATCTGAAATATATAGGAGGACAAACACATACAGGGGTTATAGTAAGGTTTTATTAAGTTTAACTAATTAATTAATTAGTTATAGCAACAGAAAACAGATTAAAATGGTGTGCTCCTCAGGGAGATTCTCCAGCGCCATCCAGAGAATCAGCCCCACCCTAATCCCCACCCTCCCTATAGACCCACCCTAATGCCTTTCGCGCCTCATAAATGCTGGCAACAAAGAACTAATGCTCGATTGCTCTGCACCCCACTTTTAGGCTTAAGGACGATCTTTGCTAGCCAGCTTAAAAAATAAAGGCTTCTTTTGGCTTTACGTGATCGGCTTGGATGATCTTATTTTTGTCAGGTACAACAAATTAATTTTTGGTACCAGGGATTGAACTCAGGGGCACTCAACCACTAAGCCATATCCCCAGCTCATTATTAATACATTTAGAAACAGGGTCTTGCTAAGTTGCTTAGGGCCTCCATAAATTACTTTGAGGCTAGCTTTGAACTTTGATCCTCCTGCCTTAGCCTCCCAAAGTGCTGGGATTACAGGCGTGTGTCACCACACCTGGCTAATTTATACTATTTTAAAATATTCTTTCCTTCATAAAATTCTTCATTGAAAGACAAAAACTTTTTTTTTGTTTTATGCTGCATGAATGCTAGATGCAAACTTATTTCCTTCTCACGTACAATGACCAAGAGAGAGGCACTAATATTCATAGTACCTTTAAATGATACAAACAAAAAGTTCTATCTCCTTCAGATACAAATTAGAAATCTCCATTCATGCTTGTTATGATTATACCATATAATTAATCCTCATGCCAGGTCACTTCTTTCCTTTTCCTTTTCTACTCCCCTCTCCTTGCTGAAAACTTTTGTGTGTGGTGTGTGCCTGGCTAGCAAATTTATTTTTTTAAAGATTAAATATCATTCCTGGAAAATGAAGAGAACCATCAAAATTGGGTAAAATATATTTTGACATCCCAAGTCACCTGCTTTTTTGCTTGACTTCATTTTTCATTTACCCAACATTTATTTATCCCCAAGCTCTCCCAGAGGAGTACATCTGTTCTCAAAACCTTCAAACATCTTTGTCTTTGGAATCTCCCCCTACCACCAACCTTCTCAGAATCATCCATCTTCCACAGCATTCTGAGCTGGCTGTTCTCTGAGTCACCGGTCCAGCTGTTCTACAAGGAACACCTGTCACCCTTAACCCAGCAATCTTTTCACTTGTCTCCTAAGTGGACTCTCATAATCCCAAATCTTTCCCTATCTTGGTTTGCTGTCTCCAGTGAAGCACTTTTTCCAGTAGCTTCCCAAGAAAGACTACATGGGGGTAAGTGTCTTGAGATATTTTCTGTTTGAAATATTTTTATTATATCCTTATGCTTGATCCATAGTTTGGGAAATAGACTTCTAAATTGGAATTCATTTAACCTTGGAATTTTGAACTCATCATTCAATGTTTTGTGTGTGACCTTGTTTTCCCTAGAAAGATTTTAATAACCACCTTTTTTTTCATTGTTAAATTTCTCATTGTAGGCCTATTTTCAACCCCTGTGCTAAGCACACAGTGAGCCATTTCAACCTGCAGACTCAGGTCCTTCATGTACGATACCCCTGACGTTCTAAGGTTCTTAATTAGAGGGTGTTATAATTTGGATCTTGGATGCCCCCCAAAGGCCCATCTGCTGAAGGCTTGTTCCCAAGCCTGTGGCACTACTGGGAGATGGCAGAGCCTTTGGGGATGGGATCAAGTGAAAGAAAATTTGGTCATTGGAGTGTATTCTTTAAGAGGACAATGGAACCGCAGCCCCTTCCTGTTTCTCTTTTTGCTTCCCAGGCACCTTGAGGTGAAGGAGCCTCCTCCATGATGCACTCTTGTTGTAATGTTCTGTACTACCACAGACCCAAAGGAACAGGACAAGGCAATCATGGACTGAAGCCAAAATAAACCTTTTTTCCTTATCAGTTGCTGTTCTCAGGTATTTTGTAACAGTGATGGAAGACTGACTAATACAGAGGGGCTTGTAAATTTTTAAAATTATTTCCACTTTTCTTTTTAATTTTACATGACAGTAGAATGTATTTTTGACATACCATACATACATGGAATGTAACCTCCCATTTTTGTGGTTATACATGAGATGGAGTTACACTGGTCATGTATTCATATATGAACATAGGAATGTATGTCCAGTTCGTTCTATTCTCTTCCCATTCCCATCTTTCCTCCCACCACCCACTTAAATTTTTTCTACTGCTGGTTATATGTCCTTTAAATTTCTTTCATTCCTGTTTGTTTATTTGATCTTCAAAAATATGCTGATTCTTTTTTTTAATGATATAACCATTTTTATACCTTTATTTATTTTTATGTGGTGCTAAGGACTGAATCCAGTACCTCACATGTACTAGGCAAACACTATTACTGACCTACAGCCCCTGCCCCACAAACCTGCTGTCTTGCCTCATTGCTTACACTTTAGGATAGAGCAATAAGAGCCTGACAGTAGGCTCCACATGCATGGCACGAATTATGGGCTAATGGGAGTCATTAAGGGATGATCTATGAGGCTGGGCTGTATTTTTTTTTTTTTTTTTTTTTGTACCAGGGATTGAACCCAAGGGGTCTTAACCACTGAACAACATTCCCAGCTTTTTTATTTTTTGTTTTGAGACAGGATCTTGCTAAGTTGCTTAAGGTCTCTCTAAGTTGCTGAGTCTGGCTTTGAACTTGCAATTTTCCTGCCTCAGCCTCCCAAGCTGCTGGGATTGCAGTCATGTGCCACCATGCCTGTCTGGGCTGCATTTTTATTTTTATTTTTTTGATACCAGTGCTTAATCACTGAGCCACATCCTCAGCCCTTTTTTGTCATTTTATCTAGAGATAGGGTCTCCCTGAGTTGTTTAGGACCTTGCTGAGTTGCTGAGGCTGGCTTTGATCCTTCTGGTTCAGACTTGCAATCCTCCTGGCTCAGTCTCCCAAGCCTCTGGGATTACAGGCATGTGCCACTGGGCCTGGCAGGGCTGTATCTTAAAGAATAATAAAATTAAAGAACATAAGAAATTAAAGAAATATGGATGTCAGTATTTAAACTAATCACATTATATGTACTAGTACACGTTACGAATAACTATAATAAGCAAACTTACTAGTTATGCTATAATATCCTCTTCTTTCTCCTGAAACTCAAAAAGTTAATGACATCATTTTAGAGATAGCATTTACAGCAATGAGTCATATTTGGCTGCAAGTCATAATCAATATCTAAAATAAACTTGGCAAAATATCAACATCGTAAGTTCCTTCTGAGCCTCTCTCTGATGGTGGCCGTGCTTATTCTTCAGCTTTGTAAACCAAATAGTTTTTGGTCTTTCCCTGTTGAATTTTGAAGATTGCAGGTTTGAGGCCAGCCTTAGCACCTTAGGAAGACTCTGTCTTCCTAAATAAAAATCAAAAAGACTGGGGTTGCAAAAATAAAACAAAATAAATAAAATGGTATAACTAAGGAAATACCAGTTTCATCTTCTTTTGCAAACCTTAAATCTTTTTTTTTTTCTTTTCTATTTTGTCCCTCCAGTAATTGCCTAGGCTAGCCTTGAATTTGCAGTCCTCCTGCTTCAGCCTCCCAAATTCCTGGGATTGCAGGCATGTGCCATGGCCCTTAGCACAAATCTTTATTTTCAAGAATGAAATGAGGTCATGGTTTAGATTATTCAGGCTATGTCCATGTGATGATTTTGTATGAATCCTATATTTTCCTGGATGTTTTAAGGACATAAACATGTCCCCCAGGAATGGGGATATTGCTCAGTTGGTAGAGTGCTTGCTTGTCAAGCACAAGGCCCTGGGTTCAATTCCCAGCACCGCAAAACAAAAACAAAAACAAAAAAACATGTCCCCCCAAACCTTAGGAAGAATTGGCAGAAAATCATTGGCCAACTCCCATTTTTCACTTTATGTTTTGGGGTTACAAACTAAAAACAAAACAAAACAAAAAAACCCTGTTTATACAATCTCAGGCTTAAAAATCATAAGCATTTCTCAAAAACAATTATTCATTTTGTAACCTTCTACTATCACATAGTTGAAAGAACCCTAGCGTCTAATATTCTACTTTATCATACCACTCTAAATTCAAATACTGTTAAAACTGGGGCGCTGCAGTATATTGTAAAAATGAAAAATGCTAGTCTCCTTATGGAATTTCAGCTGACTAGAAAGGATTGAATTGAATATCCTGGGACCTGAAAAATAAATGAGATTTGACAGAGTTTCAATCTAAGGAAAACTTAATTTATTTTAAACTTCTTGGAAGTAATTTTCCTCTTATTTTCTAGAGATGTCAAGTGAAATATCCAAAGATAACTATTACAATTAAGTCAATAGATTTCCATGTTTTGCACTGAACAAGTATAGGAAGGACAGTTTTTGTGTTAGGGATTCACAGGCAAGCAAAACCACCTTAATTATTTTGGGATTCTTTTGTGTTTAAGAAATAGAATATTGCCAGGCACCGTGGAGCATGCCTGTAATCCCAGTGACTTGGGAGGCTGTGGCAAGAGAATTCTAAGTTCAAGGCCAGCCTCAACAATTTAGTGAGACCCTAAACAATTTTGTGAGACTCTGTCTTAAAATAAAACAAAAGGATCTGGGGATGTGGCTCAGTGGTTCAGCCACCCTAGGTTCAATCCCTAGTACCAATAATAAATAAAAAATAAATAAAATTCAAAATAAATATATAAATAAAAATGGCTAGGGATGTAACTCAGTGGTGAAGTGCTTGTGGGTTCAATCACCAGTTTAAAAAGAGAGGAAAAATGTGCCAATATTCTACAGAGTACATTCTGTTACACACACAAAACCAGCATGAAGTTAGTTTTGGTTTTCCTTTTTTTCTTCTCCTGTGCTGGGATGAAACTCAGGTTGTTGTATTTGAAAGAGCCCTACCACTCTGCCACATCCCCAGCCAGAGTTGAGTTTTTGCTGATTTGCTCTAGAGTAGGGTATCAGCCTGATTGGTTCTGGTGAAGGCCTTCCTCAGGGTTGTAGACTTCCAACTAGGGGTTGGCCTGGGTGTTCCAAGTTTTACAAGGAGTTTAAATCACAAGAAAGAAAATAACTCTCTAGAATCACAAAAAATTCTGCAACAAGAGTTTTGTTTAAATTCCATGCTCTGAATATTTAAGGTAGGGGATATGGAATAAAGATTACAGGCCGGGCGTTGTGGCGCACACCTGTAATCCAAGCGACTTGGGAGACTGAGTCAGGAGGATCTCGAGTTCAAAGCCAGCCTCAGCAATTTAGCGAGGCCATAAGCAACTCAGTGAGACCCTGTCTCTAAATAAAATACAAAATAGGGCTGGGGATGTGGCTCAGTGGCCAAGTGTCCCTGAGTTCAATCCCAAAGATTATAGTGATATTATTAAAAAATAAAAAGATAATGCAGGGTGTGGTAGAACATCCCTGTGATCTTGGTGGTTTAGGAGGGTGAGGCGGAAGGATTGAATTCAAAGCCAGCCTCTGTAATTTAGCGAGGTCCTAAGCAATTTAGCGAGACCTTGTCTCAAAATAAAACATAAAAAGGGCTGTGGCTGTCGCTTAGTGGGTAAGCGCCTCTGGGTTCAATCCCTGGTGCCAAAAAAAAAAAAAAAAACAGAAAAAAAAGGAAAAAAAAAAAAATCACGGTCAATGGAGTAATTAGAAAATGACAATGATGAGTCATATAAGGATTATACATGGGGACGGGATTATGGGAGGAATTAAAAAGTTCAGACGGGCATGGATCACACCTGTAATCCCAGCCACTCAGGAGACTGAGGCAGGAGAATAGAAAGTTCAAGTCCAAAAAATAAAAAATAAAAAAGTAAAAAAATTAAAAAAAGAAAGTTCAAGGCCAGCTTCAGCAATTTAGCGAGGTTCTGAGCAATTTAGCAAGACCCTGTTTCAAAATAAAAAATAAAAAGGGCTGGGGATGTTGCTTAGTGGTTAAGCACCCCTGGGTTCAATCCCGGGTACCTTAAAAAAAAAAAAAAAGGATGGATTCAAGAGCAGGGAGCTGTATTTTGCCTCCCTTTTCACTCTTTGGCCAGATTCTCTTCTGCAAAGTTCAACCGGCACAGACTTGCTATACCCCTTAGGAGAATTTAAGAAATAAGCATGTGGTAAAAAATTACTGCAACTTCAAAAAGATGTTAAGTACAGGGATAAGACTTTCATTTCAGCCTATGGCAATAATAAACGTTATGTCACTATAAAATTTGTAATTATTGTAACAATTTGTGCATACTTGGCCTTTTTTTTTTTCTTTTTTGGTACTGGGGATTGAACCCAGGGGCACTCTACCACTGAGCCACATCGCCAGCCCTATTTTGTATTTTATTTAGAGATGGGGTCTCACTGAGTTGCTTAGGGCCTCACTAAGTTTCTGAGGCTGGCTTTGAACTCCGGACCCACATGCCTCAGCCTCCCAAGTGCTGGGATTACAGGCGTGCTCCACCGCGCCCAGCTCATACTTGGCTTTTTAACCCAAACTTTGTGATTTTAATTAAATGGTTCAAAGTTTGTTTATTGTAAGTTTTATGATCAATGTTAGAGAAATAATTGTTAAACATTTTGATTTCCTGGTTGTGTTCAATGTTAAAGGAATGTTATTTCTGTTATGGGGCGCAACTTAAGAACCACTGAGAGGTCCAAATTTGAGAGCCTTTATTAAGCCGGCTGGCTGTCTCACATAATGCCCCCCAACATGGTTATGGGGTTCCTATACCATAAATCACTTCAATCGTGTCTTGCTATTTTTCAAAATTACAAACTAAATCATGAAATCGTCAGTAGAGGGGGAAGTGGGTCAAAACAACCCTACCTAGGTACAAATTAAGAATGGTTTACTAACATCCACACAGTCACGAACATCACTGTTCACATGGTACATTGTTTAGGAGAAAAAGGAATCAAAAGAGAACAATTTTTCATCGTATAAGAATTGTCATTTTAGCTGGGCGTGGTGGCACACGCCTGTAATCCCAGCACTTGGGAGTCTGAGGCAGGAGGATCACGAGTTCAAAGCCAGCCTCAGCAACTTAGCGAGGCCCTAAGCAACTCAGTGAGACCCTGTCTCTAAATAAAATACAAAATAGGGCTGGGGATGTGACTCAGTGGCCGAGTGTCCCTGATTTCAACCCCTGGTTCAAAAAAAAAAAAAAAAAAAAGTGCAAAATAGGGCTGGGGATGTGACTCAGTGGTGAAGTGCCCCTGGGTTCAATCCCCAGTACCCAAAAAAAAAAAAAAAAAAAGAGAATTGTCATTTTGTATTGCTAAACATGTCATGCTAAGTAACTGATGATGGGTACAGAGGTGGGTGTTCCCATGGGTAAAGCTAAGCAACTGCTGATGGGTACAGAGGTGAGGAGTTTTTATGGGAGAAACATTTCCTGCATAACATGAAGTCTCAGAGCAAAATGGAATCTGTTTAGCCATGGCCTGGCCTGTAACATTTCCATAAGCCAAATCTGTCAACCTGTAGATCTCATGATTGAAAAGATTAATAATTTGAGAATTAAGCAAAATATAAGTTGGATTACATGTTCTTTTCATGTAGGTATTTCTCAGACATTGAATATCTAAAGCAACAATAGGGAGAGCATTGGAAATAAAGTCACTGTGGCAGGGAGCAGGAAAAGAGAAATGATATTCAAAGTGGAGAGAAGGGGAGAAAAGGAAACAAAATATGTTGTCGCAGATGCCAATTTGATAAAATCCAGTTGTCAATCATGATTAAATGTATTATAAGTTTTATATCAACTTATTAGAAGGCATTATTCTAGCTATTCAATTGTCCAACTTTATTATCAATCATAGGGCATTTGTTTTATTTTAGGCACTAAATCGTTTACCACCTCAAAACTGAAAAATAGGCTGAAAAAGAGGCTTTGAAGATACAGAAGTGTAAGTTTATCATGGGTTTTTCTTTCTTTTTGTGTTGTAATCTTGGGATCCAACCCAGGGACTGGGTTGTGCTGGGCAAGTTCTGTAGTGCTGGGCTGCAGCTTCACCAGCCCTTGTTGTGGTCTTCTAATGCCTACACTTACGTATTATGGGTGATGTTAAAATGCTAATCTTGCCAGACCTACAGTTCAAAGTTCAGCTAAATTACCGAATGATCTTTGACTAGTTCTTTAGCCTGAGCCTCAGTTTCCACTCCTGTAAAATGGGAATAAAATACAGCACCTATTCATTAGGGTTGTTGTTTCAAATGAGATTATTTGAAGAACAGTTCCTGGGGCCTAAGTGCTAATTGAAGGGCACAATTTTCTAGTGTGTTTGCACTGAGGGAGAAATAAGGAAAGATTTCTCTCAACGCGCAGCTAACAAAATAAACTGTATGTTGCAGAGCTGTTTAACTTTCTCCCTTTGAGATCCAAAGCCATTCTTTTGTTGCCTCTTCAAGCATCAGGCACAGTGTTGTGATCCCAAAGTATTACAGTCCTTTAAGTATGAAGGCAGTAAAAAAATCCAAAGTCCATTGATGGAGAACTTTAATCAATAAATCCTCCTTTAATTCTATGCGGTCACCAGCGCTAACAAGCAGCGTTGCTAAAAGGAATGAATGAAATTTTTATAGTGTTCTTAGAAATTATTTTTTTAAAATGATAATGCTCTTACGTTGGGCTTGAAATAAAACGAATACTTCCCCAAGGTCAGTAGCTGAGAAAGCACCAGTGGCCTTGATGTTTTCCAATTCCTCCTCTGCACGGTTCTGTTCCACATCCCCACCCCCACCCAATTCAGCCCCGACCTCTCAGCGCCTAGCAGGGCGACGCGCGGAGAGAGCCGGGGAAGGGTGGGGGGAAGGTGGGGCCGAAACCTAACTTCATTGTTCGCGGGACTGACTCTTCCCGAAAGAGCCCGTTGGCAGCGCCTGCGCACTGCGCGCTCTTTGTGCCGGGCTGCAGCAAGCGGCTTGTTTGTGTGTCCCTCTCCCTGAAGCGGCGGAGGCGGGGCCCGAGAGGCGTGGCCTGCCCCGTCGCATTCAGATTGGATTTCCGCTGGGAGGTGGGCGGGTGCAGGGCGGAGCTTCCGATAACAACACTCGGAACCCGGGCTGGGGCTATTTGTTGCTGCGCCGCCTCCGCCCGAGTCATAGTCCGCGCTCTTCTGTGGCTCTTTTAGCAGCAGCAGCCGCCGCCGCCCTGTGATCACTGCCTTCACTTCCTCTTTTTCTTCTTCCTGCCGAGCTGCCTGCCTCCTTGCGCTATGACTGTCGTCTCTGTCCCGCAGCGGGAGCCGCTCGTCCTGGGCGGCCGTCTTGCTCCGCTTGGCTTTTCCACCCGCGGTTACTTTGGGGCCCTCCCGATGGTGACCACCGCACCGCCGCCTTTACCCCGGATCCCAGACCCCCGGGCACTGCCCCCAACCCTTTTCCTCCCTCACTTCCTAGGGGGAGACGGCCCCTGCTTGACTCCCCAGCCTCGCGCTCCAGCAGCTCTGCCCAATTGTAGCCTGGCCGCTGCGGGAGGCACCCCGCGCGCAGCGCCGAAGAAGCGGCGAAAAAAGAAGGTGCGGACCAGCCCAGCGGGGCAGCTACCCAGTCGCTACCACCAGTACCAGCAACACCGGCCGAACCTGGAGGGCGGCCAGAGCCGGGCGACTGGCCGAAGCGGGGCGCAGGAGGTCCCGGGCCCAGCCACCGTCTCGGTCCCGGATCCTGCAGCCGCAACCCGAACTGAGGAAGCCAGCCCGGTCTCTGGGCCGCTGCGGCCCGCGGCACCCGGCCAACCCCCGCTGAGAAAAGAGGTGAGGGCTGCGAGGCGAGTCGGGGGGCCGTTGGCGGGCTCTCGGGCCTGGGCCCGGCTCTGAGGGGGTCGGGAAGGTGGGGGCAGGGCGAGGGGCGGCTGTTTACTCGGGAGGGAAGTTTCCGTGACGCCCGCTTGGTCTTGCTAAGGGTAGAGGGGGAAGGGGAGGCATGCGCTGGCGCTGCCTATTGGTTCCCGTGAGCCAGCCAATGAGAGGAGCGGCTGCGCCCCAGCAACAGCCCCGATTTAGAAGGCTGGCGACGTTCCAGGGGGTTTCGGCGTTCCGGGCGCGCGCTGTGGTGGGGGAGGGCAGGGGCCCGCGGGAGGGCTGACGTCAGCGCGCTACGTGCCGAGCGCTCCGGCGCTCATGAAGGTGGCGGGGCCGACTGGGGGTGGCCCGGGGAGGGGTGGGGCCCACTTTGGGCTTCCACGGGCTCTAACGCCCTGCGTGGGCGCTGAACTGGGCTGCAGGCGACTCGATTTCGTTAGGCTGGCTTTTTGCCGAAATGTGGGACGCTCAGTCCAGCTGGGGCTTTGCTTACCGAGGGTCTGACCTACTTTGTCGGACTTTTAAAGTTTCAAAGTTCGCATTAGGTTTTTCCTCCGAAGAGGTAAATTTTGTGGGCTAGTCTTAATGTTGAACTGAATTCATTGTTCAGCAATTCCCATTGTGTACTATGCTGAACTTTACGAATGGCGGGTAGCTTTACTTGTCCAGAAAAAGTTTTCGCTAACAGTTGAATTGACGTTAGGTTGACCAGGTGCCATGCTGTTTGATTTGGATAAAATGGATGAAAGTTCATATGGGATTAAATGTCTAATGTGACTTGTAATCTTACCAGATCAAGTAGTGTAATTTCAGGGACTTTCATAATTACGTGAAAACCGGTTCTTGCCCTTGGTTGTTGGACTGAGATTTGGAGTTCATCGAGCTTTTGCCTTTTGAAAAAGTTACTAACTTTAAATTATCTTCTCAGATTGCATGTTTTAATATATAATGACTTGAAATATTAGTGATAGTATAAAAGAGCTTTTTATATTTTGTTTGCTGACCAGTTAGATTCCCTTCTGAACGGATATTCAAACGGGGGAGTTTTGCTGGCAGTTATCTTATTGACATGGAATATTACCTTGTAACTCCTTGTTTTGTTTTTGGGTGCTACAAACCTATCATTACAAGTGTTGGAAAGACTGATCTAATCTTACACATTTTTAACCTTTCTCATCGCAACTTCCTTTAAGGTAGGAAAGTGATTGGATTGAATGAAAGAAGTTCTTGAAACAGTTAAACCAGAAAGAAAGGGGCCTACAGGAAACTTTTTTCTGGCAAACATTTGGAAGAGAGCTCATTACATTTGTAGCTAGGTGGACTAGAGGTTAGTTTGGATTTAGACATTTTAGCACTTGCTCAGGTTGCATACTGGTTACAGGGGTGATTAATTGCATAATTTTTAGTGGCAAAAATAAGGTATATTTTGACATCCAGTGATAAGTGCAGCCAGTTAAAAAGTACGTAATCAAAACAGTGAACTAAAGTCTAGGGGAAATGTTTTAGAAGAAAATACAAAAAATATGTGAGTTTTATAAATGATTTTGAACCTGTATTCACTTTTTGTTCCTTATCTTTGTAGGTTTTAAAATCAAAGATGGGAAAATCGGAGAAAATTACCTTTCCCCACGGCCAGCTTGTTCATGGTATACACTTGTGTGAACAACCAAAGATAAACAGACAGAAAAGCAAATATCACTTGCCACTAACCAAGATCACCTCTGCAAAAAGGAATGAAAATAACTTTTGGCAGGATTCTGTTTCGCCTGATAGAATTCAGAAGCAGGAAAAAAAGCCTTTTAAAAATACTGAGAACATTAAAAATATGCATTTGAAGAAATCAGCATTTCTAACTGAAGTGAGCCAAAAGGAAAATTATGCTGGGGCAAAGTTTAGTGATCCACCTTCTCCTAGTGTTCTTCCAAAGCCTCCTAGTCACTGGATGGGAAGCACTGTTGAAAATTCCAACCAAAATAGGGAGCTTATGGCAGTGCACTTAAAAACGCTCCTAAAAGTTCAAACTTAGATTTCAGATTTCAGTATGTATGTAAAACAGTTTTTCCCAAATCTCTGGACTCTTAAAAGAAAATTGGTACAGAAATGGAAATTTGCCTTGTTGCAACCTACTGGTGCAAAAGATGAGCTTAAAAAGTTACATACAAACAGCTTGTATTATATTTTATATTTTGTAAATACTGTATACCATGTATTATGTGTATATTGTTCATACTTGAGAGGTACATTATAGTTTTGTTATGAAAGTATGTATTTTGACCTGCCAGCATGGTAGGTGTTTTGTATATATACAGTGGAGAAATTTTAAGTGTGTGCTTAAGGCACATGGAAGACCGATTTATTTGCACAAGGTACTGAGATTTTTTTCAAGAAACAGCTCAAATCTCAAAGTGAAGATCTAAATGTGAAGTTTACTAATGCACTACTGAAGTTTAAATCTGTGGCACAATCATTGTAAACATGGGTTTTGTCTGTGTTTCCCGAAATTGGTTTCTGCCTTCTGTCTGTAATTACTGGAAAACTAGCCCATTTTTGCCAAATTTAATTTCTGAGTTTTGGTATATAAGCCATTATTCAAATTTAAAATGCCTCTAATTTTAATGCCAACAAAATTGGTTGTAATCAAATTTTAAAGTAATAATAATAATTTGGCCCCCCCTTTTAAACTAGTCTTGACTCTTTATGTGTGACTGTGTGAGATTATTTTGTGATTGGATTTTAACTTTCCATTTTTTACTGACTGACTTTATGCTAATTATCCATCCTACATATTTTTAGAATTTAATGTGGCTTTTTTGTGTGTGTGTTGGGGGATTTTAACCTCGGGGTACTTTACCATTGTACATTCCCACCCCTTACCCCTTTTTTAAAAAATTTTGAGATCGGGCCTCACTAAGTTGCTTAGGGCCTTGCTGAGTTCAGGATGGTTTTGAACTTGCAGTGTCCTTCCTCAGACTCAATTATAGGTATGTGAATGGTTTTTATGAAGTACCATTTAACTTAATTTGCAATGTTTTTCAGTGAATAACATGATTGGTTTACTAGGTTCATCTTTTGAACCAAAGTAAGTATAATGGATGTTAAACTATTAGATGGAGAAAAATCTAAATTCCAAAGCTTGCTTGAGGATAAATATGGCAGTTCATATGCTTGTACTTTGTCAAAGTAGAGATGTGACCTTGTCACCAAAAGGGTGTGTGTACGTGTGTGTATTTCCAAATGAATTCTAAAAATACCGTTTTCCTTTATGGATTTTAGTTAATCTCAAAACAAAAAGGAAGGTTTTTGTGAATGGGTACTATTTAAACATAAAAAGGAAAAAAGGTGTTAGAGTACATGGTTCCTGAAAAATTGAATAGACAAGGAACAGGTTACTTGGAAGAGTCTCAGGTCTTATATCCTTTGGTTCACACAAGAAGGGAGGAAAGATTTCTGGCTGCATATAGGGTGGAGGTAATAGTATAGGCATTATTTTAGAATAACTTGCTGGGAGTGCTGGGAGGGTATGGTAACTTTTTTTCGGAACCAGGGATTGAACTCAGGGACACTTGGCCACTGAGCCACATCCCCAGCCCTATTTTGTATTTTATTTAGAGACAGGGTCTCACTGAGTTTCTAAGGGCCCTGCTAAGTTGCTGAGGCTGGCTTTGAACTCGTGATCCTCCTGACTCAGCCTCCCAAGTCGCTTGGATTACAGGTGTGCACCACCATGCCGGCTTTATGATAACTCTTAATACTGTCACCACAAAATCTGAGAAATAGTCATAGGTCTGCTATCCTGTCCATCACTTACAACCTAGCACAGTCATTTTTGCCACTGACTGTAATATGTTTTATATGTAGAGAAATGAGCTATACTCAATATACATAGCTGGTTTTTAAAAAATGCATTTAGAGAAAGGTGCTTAAAGTAATGAAAATAGTGAACTTCTAACCTTGTAATAAGACTTCTTAAGAGGAGTAAATTAACACTTGATTAAAATTTTGAAAAGAATGTAGACAAAGTATTAAAATAGGTCTTACACTTTGAGCAAAATTGATTGAATTATACTATAGATAAATGTATTCAGTGACAAGGTATTAGTGAATTTAAAAGTTGAATGGCCTTTGGTGTAAAATGCTCTTTAGTGGCCCATTATTGTCCAGGCACTTCAATTTTTCTCTCATTAGTATGCCTTTTCCTCCCATATTTTTGCCATTTGTTTTTGTGGGTATGTAAAGCATACAATGTGTGTCATTGTCAGCTTCAGGCCTCAATTTTAAACTAGTGTCTGTAAAGGGGACTCAATTGCAATGAAGTGAAAGGTTATGAGTGTAAAAATTGTTACATGCAGGGGCACTTACCTATAAGAAAAATAGCAGTATGTGTTTAGGACTGTATAATGAAGTTTTTAGATATTTATAATTTGATACTGAATTTATTCACATCATTGATTTAGTGACATTATGGAAAGGGGTGCTTTTTATTTGCATTGATTTTGGTACCAAGCATTGCTAAGTGTCTTTGTAGGCAGACAAAGGAAAAGGCAATGAAAGAACAAAGTATATTATTACAAGGAACAGTTCTTTTCAAGGTGGAACTGTTTTTTTTTTTTTTTTGCTGTGGGGGAATTAATTCAGCGGCACTTGGCCACTGAGCCACATCCCAGCCCTATTTTGTATTTTATTTAGAAATACGGTCTCACTGAGTTGCTTAGCCTCTTGCTTTTTGCTGAGACTGGCTTTGAACTTGTGATCCTCCTACCTCAGCTTCCCTAGCCACTGGGATTACAGGCATGCATCACTGCCCAGCTTTCAAGGTGGTACTTTTTTTTTTTTTGAACCAGGGATTGAACTCAGGGACACTCAGCCACTGAGCTACATCCCCAGCCCTATTTTGTATTTTATTTAGAGACAGGGTCTCACTGAGTTGCTTAGGGCCTCGCCAAGTTGCTGAGGCTGGCTTTGAACTCGCGATCCTCCTGCCTCACCTCCCCAAGTGCTGGGATTACAGGCGTGCGCCACCATGCCTGGCTTCAAGGTACTTAATGCAAATTTTAGGTTGTTTTATGTGGTTTATAAATGAAAACACTGAATTATATTAGGCAGGTAATCCACATTGTTGATAGGATCAACATTCAGGTTTTGGGCATGATACTTTGTAATCATCCTTTCCCTATAGCTAAATGAAAAGCTACTATGTTGTACAAATGTGGGACTTGAACTGAACCCCATCATTCTATGCTTGAGGAAAATGATTTGTATTTCTTTTTTCTAGTGCAGGACTTCAAACTATCTTTTAAAAGTCACAGTTTTTTTTTTTTTTTTTTTTTTTTTTTGGTACTGGAGATTGAACCCAGGGGCACTTGACCACTGAGCCACATCCCCAGCCCTATTTTGTATTTTATTTAGAGACAGGGTCTCACTGAGTTGCTTATGGCCTCGCTAAGTTGCTGAGGCTGGCTTTGAACTCGGGATCCTGCCTCAGCCTTCCAAGTGCCGGGATTACAGGTGTGGGCCACTGCGCCCGACTGCTCCTATCTTTACCTCTGTTGAAAAGACTGATGTTAACTCCTAATGTTGAGAAGGAAGAAAACATCCCTCTCCCACCCCCACAATCCCAGTGTTTATGCCTCTTAGCACCAAGGCCCAGAATGGCCCTGGGAGAGAGGACACAGCTACCCCCTTGGTGAGAGGGTAGAATGAGTACTGTGAGTTGCTGTGGCTGCAGTGGATTGGCTAGGTTCTTTGAATGTCTAATCATCTCCCATAAGTTCTCATGTAAAAACCTAAGGGTGTTAGAGTTCTGAGGGAAGATTTGGGCTGTTACAGCTCAAAGCCACCCAACCCTGCCTTATTCCTGATTATTCTAGAAGCAATGCTGGGGAGAAGCATAATTAAATAGTTTGAGATTATCAAAAGGGGGAGCTGGTTTTGTAACTAAGAAGGCTAGGAGGTTACAAGAGAGACATTTTGAGAGCAGGCTTTTTAAGCATTAGGACCTGGGAAGGAACTGGATCGCTGAAATTCTGCTCACAAAGCTATTGTTCTCACATAGGTGGAAAAGTTTTCTTCTGTGGTGGTGGGATTCAAACCCAGGGCCTTGACCCTGGTAGGCACGTGCTGTCACACTTGCTATCTCCAGCCCTGAAAACTTAGAAGTTGCAGACAGAAAATTCTCCAAACGTTTAGTTAACAATTTTACCTTTTTCTAATGACATTGTTAGAAGTAATGGCTTGGTTTGGGTGAATTGACATTTTTCCAAATATAAGTCCATGATTCTAGAAAATGATACATTAATTCACAAGTTTAATAATTTTTGTTTTTGATTATTAAAATTCTAATAACGAGTTCTTGCAGTTTGGATAATGAACTGCCTCGACACCCCCTCCCCCTTGCCTGACATTTGTCCAGCAAAATGTCCCCAATTTAATGTGTAGAGGATCTGTTACAAAGTATGTTCAGGAAATGAAAGGATAAATAGAACTGAAAGTTAACTAGGTGAGGTGGGGAGGAAAAATGTGACAAAAATACAAGCTGCACTGTCCCTCCCCCCCGCAACCGCAAATACTTAGAGATAAAAAAAATTGTTTCTCCCGGGAAGCAGTGAGTAATTCTGGTAACTAAGAATTTTCTCTTTGGGAATAGCATTGAGCCTGTAATCCCAGCACTTGGGAGGCTGAGGCAGGAGGATCACGAGTTCAAAGCCAGCCTCAGCAACTTAGGGAGGCCCTAAGCGACTCAGTGAGACCCTGTCTCTAAATAAAATACAAAATAGGGCTGGGGATGTGGCTCAGTGGTGGAGTGCCCTGGGTTAAGTCCCCAGTACTCCAGTACCCCCCCCCCCCCAAAAAAAAAAAGCATGGAGTTAGGCCTTAAAAAGTCAATCGTATTTGACACACAGAAGAGGAAAATAGCATAGAGGTAAAAATAGGTAGATAATGGTGTAAAAAGATCTATGTCCAGCAGCTCAAGAGAAGTAAAAAATTAAGTGTATTTGAAAAGTATATTGGGGAAAGAACACTGGCCCTTGAATGTCATGCTGAAGAGCTTCAGCTTTATTATGTAAGCATGGCAAAATCATCAGATTTGAGGAAAGGAATGAGATTCTTCGAAAACAAAATTGGTGGAAATATGAACAGGTGGGAAAGGGAACCCAAAACAGGAAGATCACTTGAACATTTTAATAGCTCAAAAGAGAAAAGGGCCTTTAGAACATTGTCAGGGAATGTAAAGACGGCTTACTTTGGAGCATGTTTTAGAACATCAGAATGAAGGGTGAGGAGAGAATGATTTTTAAATCCAGTGACTAGGACAAACTAGCAATTAGGGAACTGGGCTGGGGAATTGGAATTATACTAGAAGATAATTTTGATTTGACTTGTTGAACTTTTTGGATATCCTATAGGTTGTCCATGTGGAAAGGCACAGCAAATAGAAGATGGGTCAGATCAAGAGGTACAGCTTAGGTAAATAGTGCACAGAAGCAATAATCACAACATGAAAGTGGAACTGAAATACATCTTCCCATATCCTATTTTCTCTTGTAGGGCTTAATGTAGTTTACTTGTACTCTTGACCTCATCCTCTGTGGCAACTTCAACTGTGGTAGTCAGTTGTTGAATTGGAATGTATTATAAAAGTGTTACACAGGGATTGGTTCTTTACCTACCTATAAAAGTGACTTAATAGACTAATTTAAGTTTTAAATTTGATAGCAAAGATCTGTTGGTGAAAAGGAGCAACAATGTTGCCTGCCTTTTCCTTAGTCTAAGTTTTGAAATTGGGTGAAACTGATCCTAAATACATTTTAAACCACCAGTATGCCTTGCTGAGCATGATTCCTAAGCTAACTCCTCCAAGTTGTTTTTGGTTTTATTTTTTTTTGTTGAACCGGGGATTGAACTCAGGGGCACTTGGCCACTGAGCCACATCCCCAGCCCTATTTTGTATTTTATTTAGAGACAGGGTCTCACTGAGTTGCTTAGGGCCTCACTAAGTTGCTGAGGCTGGCTTTGAACTCATGATCCTCCTGCCTCAGCCTCCCAAGTGTTGGGATTACAGGCATGGGCCACCACGCCCGGCTCCAAGTTGTTTTGAGAGTTTTATTTTATTGCTTTTTTCCTAAATCCATAAATCTTTCCAGAAATGTCCTAAAACTGTTCCATAACAATGAAAGGGGAAAGAGTATGACTGTGTTGTGAGATGATGAAGGAAACAATTGAGGAAGCAATTTCTGTGTAATTTAGGAACTCATTTTTATTTTTTAATTTTATATATTTTGGTACTGGGGATTGAGCTACATGCCCACTCCTTTTTATTTTATTTTTTTTACTTTGAGACAGCATCTTACTGAGTTGCTGGGTTCAATCCCTGGGACCAAAAAAAACAAAACAAAAAGACCCCAAAACAGTGATGAAGCATGACTTAAATAGGGACACCCACTTCCTCCATCTTACATGCTAAGACTGACCCTGCCATCAGTGATGACTTTGTCAGGCTCATTTTCTGTCCTGACAGTGAATTTGGTTACAACAATAGAATGGTGGACATTATGGTCCACATAGCCTCCAAGGATTAGGAGTCCCTGGACCACCAGCCCCAGTGATTTTTTTTTTTTTTTTTTTTTTTTTTGGACCCTGGGGATTGAACCCAGAGGTGCTTAACAACTAAGCCACATTCTCAGACGTTTTTATTTTTTGAGATAGGGTGTCATCTAAATTGCTTAGAGCCTTGCTAAATTGCTGAGGCTGTCCTTGAATTTGTGATCCTCCTGCCTCCTTAGTTGCTGGGATTATGGGCCTGAACCACCACTTCCTGACTCCCAGTGAGATCATGAGAAGGAAAGGAGAGTCCCTGCTGCAACTCAGTCCCCCAACACACGGAGAACCTCCCCTCCTCCCAGATGTTCTAAGGGAAGGGATTGGGGAGTTCACTTTGTTATGTACTATCAATACAGTCCACTGTACCCATCCTCTTATCCCTTTCCCCAGAAGTTGGGGATGATCTGCTTGTTGAACCAAACCCTTTTTCTCTTGGATTTAATTTAATCTCAGATTAAATTGTTTTGAATTAATCTGATGGTTTTCAAATTGTTACTTTTTATATCTTTGAAATTATCTTGAGGTTCTAAATTAAATGTACTAAAATGTATATAAGGAATGTTCCCAACATCCAGGAATTGTATTGGCCAAATTTAAACTGGAATTATGAAAAAACCCACATTGAGTTACAATTTAAGATTTATAAAAGGCTTTGCATTACTGAGGGTTTATTGTTGATATTTTAGAATAATTTTCCCAAGCAGAGTTTATAATAATGTGTCTTTAGAACTGGCTACACAAATTTAAGATTCATTAGAGGACTGGTTTATCATAGAGTATGTGGCATTAATTAGTTTCTGAATTAAGTAATGGTAGAAAGGGAGAAAATGGGAGAACTGATAGCATCTACTTGGTTTTTTTTTTGGTGCTGGGGATTAAACCCAGGGCCTTGTGCGTGTGAGGCAAGCACTCTACCAAGCTACGTCCCCAACCCCTACATAGATAATTTTTGAAAATTAGATGCACATTTGTCAAAGAGGCCTTATGTAAGTTGTGGCTTTCTGGTTATAAAGATACTGGAGGTGGTTCTCGAGTTAGTTTTTCCACTTAACCATTTTCAGCTTTACAATGGTGTGAAAGTGATTTGTAGTCTATAAAAACTGGACTTGGAGTTTTGAAATTCGATCTTGGGCTAGTGATATGTGGTAAGATGCTTATGATGCTGGGCAGTGGTAGTGAGCCATGGCTCCCAGGCAGACACTGAATCTTGAGGGGAAACAATTAATGCTCTTTAGTGTTTCGTATTGCCGTGAGGTTTGGTAGGTTACCTATGTTAAATTCGTTTTCACTTTAAGAAGAGTTTGTCATGACAACCCCATCATTGATTGAGAAGCACTTTGGATACCGATCACATTCCACCATAGCTGGTTATATATACATAGCTACGCCTAATTGTGGAGCAATGCTTTAAAATTAGAGCTTGTTAACCTGACTAGTTGTCAGGTCTGAATTATAGATGTGCTTCTGAATTATAGATGTGCTAAAATCTTAGAGAAGGATAGCAGGTACATTTTCCCTCCCTCCCACCCTTTTTTAAAAAGCAAAATAAGCTCAATGTTGTTTCTTTTTCTTTGTTTCAGGGTTTTTAAGTAACAAGCTGTTTTCCCTTTTTATAAACATCTTGATGCTTTTTGAATACTTCCAGCATGCAAATCTTTGATTTAAATTGAACTCAAAATTGCCTAACAGTAAGATCTTTAAAAACAGGAAGATTTTTATTATGATACTTTTTACTTGGCAACATGGAATAACAGGGCTTTCGTTGAAAACCTTTGATAGAGTACAGTTTGGGGGGATCTATTTGCTATAAAACAAAGACTCAACAATGGTCCCTTCCAAAGTTGAACAGAATTAAACATTTTTCAAATAAGACACTTATTGCTCTCAAATTTTAGAAGGGATTAATATCAAAGATAGGAATTGCTTCTTTCCAGCAGCCTTCCAAGGCTTGTCACTGTGCATTCATTCATGCCATTTTGCTTAGCCCCATGTATACTTTCTTAAATTCCTGTAATCATCTGATGTCTGAGACCAAATCCTGAATTTCAAAAATAATGTTTATGAAAGCTATTCAACCAAGGTCTTCTGACTACTCTTTAGCTAATTTAGAATACCCTACTATGAAATGTTCCATTTTTTTTTTATCATGTGTTAAATTCAAAATAATTGGGAGAGATGGATAGATATGTGATAAAGCACGTATAGTTTACTGTTATAGAATTTAGATAGTGGATATATGGGTGTTCACTATGAAATTCCCACTGAGCAATTTAATAAAAAATATTAAATAGAATTGGAGAAAATTAAGGGTGCTTTACCAGGCTATTCTGCTATTATAACATAAATTGAATATTTTCTAATTCTAAAGTTCATTTACAGGTAGCATGCAGTGCAAATAATTTTCTTAGTTTGTAAACTTCCAATCTTTTAAATATTTTTCTTTGCACTTTCAAGTATGTTGGTTAGTTATATCTACAACAATAGAACAACTCTAGCCAATGACTGAAACACCAATGCTAGTAAGAACATTAAGACAAATAAAAGATTAGAGAAAGTATTGGTTTGTTTGGAAAACGTGACACGATATTAATGTTAATGTTGACATGTTAATGCTTGAAGAACTTATAAGAGAGTATAAAGGTGAAAATGGTGATTAAAAAGATTCTGAAAGAAGCCGGGCGCGGTGGCGCACACCTGTAATCCAAGCGATTTGGGAGGCTGAGTCAGGAGGATTGCGAGTTCAAAGCCAGCCTCAGCAATTTAGCAAGGCCCTAAGCAACTCAGTGAGACCCTGTCTCTAAATAAAATACAAAATAGGGCTGGGGATGTGGCTCAGTGGCCGAGTGTCCCTGAGTTCAATCCCTGGTTCCAAAAAAAAAAAAAAAAAAAGATTCCGAGAGATTTCTAACTTTCCATGGTTTGAGAGGAAAGCTAAAGATATTAAAGTGGAATAATCTGAACTGAAAACAGGGAAGAGAGATTATGGGTTTATGAGATGTATGTTCCTGAAGCCCTAGTAGCACTGAAGTGAACAGAATTAGAGGGCAAGGCAGTGAGCAGATCTTAACATTTGATTGTTTC
This sequence comes from Glaucomys volans, assembly GCA_020662805.1. Taxonomy (NCBI): domain Eukaryota; kingdom Metazoa; phylum Chordata; class Mammalia; order Rodentia; family Sciuridae; genus Glaucomys; species Glaucomys volans. The sequence continues at coordinate 670,629 of JAJEJO010000383.1, read as the reverse complement.
CTACTCTTTAAAGTCTGTTTTTTGAGATAGGGTCACCCTGCATTGCCAAGACTGGACTTAAATGGCATTAACTCCTGATACTTCTACCTGTGCCTCCCAAGTAGCTGGAATTATAGGCACATGTGACTGCAATTGACCAAAATCAAACAAAAAAACTCAAAAACTTTTTTTTGTTTTGCTGTGGTGGAAATCCAATCCAGGGCCTCGCACATGCTGGGCAATTGCTCTACAGCTGAGCTACACCCTCAGCTCATTGATAGCCGTTAATGCTGAATACATATCATTAGAGCTAATGGAAAACTACAAGTGTTGTTTGAAATTATTCCCTAGGGGATGGGGTTCCATTTTCCATGATAGACATTCATGGAAACTTTCAGTCAAAATAAAGAGTAGACAAGATGTTGTCATTTAAGAAAGAAGAAGAAAAAAAAAAAACCTATTAAAGAGCACCAATTTGCCAGCATGGTGGTACATGCCTGTAATCCCAGTGGCTCAGGAGGCTAAGGCAGGAGGATCTCAAGTTCAAAGCCAGTCTCAGCAATTTAGTGAGCCTCTAAAGCAATTTAGCAAGACCTTCTATGGGATGGGGATGTGGCTCAGTGGTTAAGCACCCTGGGTTTATGCCTGGTACCAAAACAAAAACAAAAACAACAAAACAAACAAAAAGCCACTCTGGACTACTCACAAGCAGCTCAAGAGATCTGCATGTGGTACTAGTCACATGAGTTAATAATTCACCCACCATGTTAAATGACATTTTTTAAAAATCCCATTTAATAGATTATATGTCAAGAGTAGGGAATTATAAAGCAAAAACAATACTGAAAATGATTAGAACATACACATACACATACGTCTAGAACTGTAATGAAACCAGGTGTGGTGGCGCATGCCTATAATCCCAGTGACTTAAGAGGCTGAGTCTTGAATTGATCGCAATTTCAAGGGCAGCCTCAGCAATTTAGCAAGACCGTCTCAAAAATTAAAAAGGACTGGGAATGTGGCTCAGTGGTTAAGCACCCCTGGGTTCAGTCCCCAGGACCAAAAAAATAAAATTGTAATGAACATCCTAATAAATAATGAACATTGCTATTTCTGATTTAATATACTTAACAGATTGTTCCAGCTACATTTTTTTTTTTTTTTGATACTGGAATTGAACTAAGGGATGCTCTATCATTGAGCCACATTCTCAGCCCTTTTATTTTTGGAGACAGTGTCTTATTAAATTGTTCAGGGTCTTGCTTAGTTGCTGAGGCTGGCCTTGAACTTGTGATCCTCTTGCCTGGTTCCCGAGTACCTGGGATTACAGGTGTGTGCTACCACACCTGCCTAGAAATTGAAATTTTAATTAATAGTAGTTTATGAGGATTTTAAGACTATTTCTAAGTATGTCTTCCTTTAAACTTTGGTCCATTTTGCCTCTGGCAATGGGATCAGAATAAAAGCAGTTCTTATTTGTAATGCAGCACTGTACCTTAGAATAGCTGTATCTCAAGCAAACATTACAAAGAAGCCCTGGAATAAATTAACATTAAAAAATAACTTAGCACAGTGACATAAAATTAAACCTAGGCTCCCAAAAAACCAAAAAAACAAAAAACCTTCAGCAAATTTCCCCATCATGGTAGCACTACAAAGTATCAGTTGCTTTACAAAATTATTTGGGCCTTATTCATGAGGAGACAGGAAGCAAGGAAGCAAGCAGCTACAGTGGCCACCTTTATTTTCTTTGACCTTATTCTCTATAATCCTGAGAAAACATTGGTAGGTAATAACCCTGTAGCAAACTTGGCAAGTACCTAAGTAAATACATTCTAACGGAACTGATCACAGGTGCCTAAAATGAAGACAGTTTAATAATAGATAATCATACCCTAAGTATCTCTCATTTAAGGCCCAAGAAACAATTCTATGACAAAATGAATGCTAGAATAAAGATATTTCCGAAAGATTTTCCAAGAAATCTGGCCATCAGTTTTTATTCAGAGTCATGGAACCATTTTCATTTAAGGCATTTCTTTATTCTATTCTCTCATTTTCCTCTAAACATCATCTTAGTTAAGCATCTGTCAGAAGACTTTGCTGTTCCTAGAAGATAAGTAAGGCACAGTAGTCAGGGAGAGGCCTTTCCTCAGTTCCCCAGTTAGAATGGCTGTGTGCCCTTATAACTTAGCCTTTATGGATCTCAATTTTCTTCGTGCTATTTACAAGGTTGTGATGATTAATAGATTAATAAATAACTTAAAATTTATAGAGTAGTGCCAAGCACATAGTGAAGGCTCAAAATAGTTTGAGCTATTATCACTCCACCTTTTCCACCAAACCAAATAGTATCCTCCTAATCAGCCTAGGGATTACAATGGAAAACCAAGTCAGACGTACACAAAAGAATTAAATGTGTTAGGGAATACTGCTTTATTAACTTTTTGCTAAGAGATAATGATTTGTGAATGCAAAGTAAAGACAGTATAATCAATTCCTAGTTGTTATATATTTATTTATTTTTTGCAGTACTGTGGATCAAACCCAAGGCCTTGCAAGTGCTGGGCAAATGTTCTACCACTGAGCTACATCCCCAGCCCCCCCTAGTTATTTAAAATGACTGTATATATGTCTTTACCCATTTAGAAAATATTTAAAATTACTATTAATATTTGTTTTACTAAGTTCAGACTTTCCTTTAAATTTTCTATAGTGCCACATAATTTTATAACTTTTTATTACAGCTGAACACTTCAGAGTTGTAGTTTTGAAATAAATTTTGGTATATGATTAAATAGAGAAAAAAATCTATTCAGAAAGTACAATATACATGAATTTATGGTATTTGTCCAAATATTACCAGCATACAAATTATTTTGTTGTTTCTTACATATAGAATCTAAAATGCAAAGAAAAATGGAATTTGTATTCAAAACAAATAGAAGCAAGACTGGCTCCTATATACTAAAAATATAAGGTTTTTTCTTAACCATTCTAGATATAAATATTAACTGTATGGACTGATACCTTTTAAGTTTCAGTAATATAATTCAATAAAGTATACAAGTAGACCTCTATAAATATACCCCCTATAATAATCATATGCAAAACCATTTTATTACAAAGCTACCAAAACCCTCTGAAAAACAAACTACAAACAGTTTAAAAGAAATTTAGTTATAACAACTATAAAAGCAATTAATATCAACAAAGTTATTTGGCTTAAAAAAATGAAGAGCAGTATAATGTAAAATTTGAATACTGTGATGTGTTTTGAAGATGTAGTTTTGAGTTTTTTGACAAGGCATTAAACATTGTTTCAAAAATAATGAGTTATTTTATATACCTTAGAATATTGAACTAGAGCTCTAAAAAGAAATTAAGCAGATGAAAATAGGTATGTAGAAATAATGGTATAAAATATGATTTTATATAAAATGTAATACTCTTCACATGTGTAAGGCTTAATATGAATGTTTTTGGATTGTGAGTGTTGCATACCATAATTTTTAAAGTAGTAGTCTCAACTCAAAATACAGTATTTCTAAAATGTTTTCACAGTTTTGAGGTGAACATGGTTTAGGATACAATTTTGCATCAACTTTTTTCTACTGTTTTTCTTTTTCCCAGTACTGGGGATCAAACCCAGTGGTGCTTTACCACCTACCTAACATCCCCAGCCCTTTTTATTGTTTGAGTGACTCTTGTTAAATTGCCAAGGCTAGCTTGGAGCATGCAATCCTCCTGCCTCAGCTTCCCAAATAGCTGGGATTACAGGCGTGTGCCACCATGTCTGGCATCTATAATAGTTTATCCAACAATTTAAAAAACAACTCTTTGAGCTCAGAGAAGACAATGTGTCTTTTGAATGCTTGATCTTTATATAAATTCTGCTTTTGGGGATTTCAGACTGTTCTAATTTGAACTAGTACTTATCAGGAATTAACCTAAACTTACACAAGACAAAAGAGACAGAGGTGTCAGAAAGTTTAAGTCTGCTCTATACAATTATATAGTTGTAATTACTTTTTATATGAAAAGTGCGTTAGAGTAAAAAATGTTTTTGTAAAAGGTATTATTAATATTACTATATTTAATATCCAAGTGGAATTTTCTAAATTGGTTCCATTTTAACTCATTACCTTTGAAAAGTACTCTTCTGCTACAATGTAAATAAAAAATGGTCCATAAAATGGTGACATTAGACACAGCATAATGTTTGGTGTGGGCCTTTAAAGTGAGACCAAATCTTTATTATTCCAAAGCTAGATTTTATTTCTTCCACATGCCCAGAGTAACTAATATCAACTCACATTTTCTGTAAGCCTTGAAGAATTTTTATTTAACATAATGAGAGGTTTAATAACTTATATTAAAGACTATGTAGTATTCTTCCATTGCTGTTCACCAACTGTTTTTATGACGATAACTCCGAGATCTGGAATGTGACCGAAAATGAGAATGTTTTGCTGTTTGTGCTTTAGTTTCAGAATTGGTATACCCTTTGGGAGATTTACATGGGGATCTTGCTATGGAGTTAGAATGTCTTCCATGTGATCTTGATTTTGTTCCTGAGCTAGTCTGCTTTTGAGGTGAACTTGATTGTGATTTTCCTATTGATTTGGACCTTTTTTGTAAGGACTTGGACCTTGACCGTCCTCTAGAACCAGAATTCCTTCTTGGAGTTCTTGACTGCCTTGCTGAGGTAGACCGCCTTGGTAGTGATTTGGAACGGGATTTAGACTGGCTATAAGAAAATCGCCTGTGTCGAGACCTGCAAACATCCATAAAGTTAGACACATATTTTAGACAAAACAACAGGTTAAGAAACAACACTTTCAAGAACTTACATACTTTGTATAACATTAATTATGTTTTTACTAGGTAAGCTAGAAGACAATTCTTTTTCATTTTTGTGATGCTAGGGACTAAACCCAGGGTGTTTTACCTACTAGGCAAGCATTCTACCACTGAGCTACACCCCGAGTCCTAAAACAGTTCTGATTTTATAATGCATGCTCTTGGTTCAAACACAAGTAATAAATTCATAATATTTGTTACAGTAGAATATATGACCAAAAGATTTTTACTTTTTTTTTTTTTTTTTTTTTGCTGTGCTGGGGATCGAACCCAGGGCCTTGTGCTTATGAGGCAACAAGCACTCTACCAACTGAGCTATATCCCCAGCCCAAGATTTTTACTTTGTTAAATACATCTTATGAGTCAGTTTTGAAAAATATCCCACATATTTACTCAGAGTTAAACAACTCTTCAAAGATATAAAAATATGAAGGAAAAAAGAGATGAAAAATAGAGAAAAAGAACAATTATTTAAAGTTTAACAAATAATGCTCACTAAAAACAAAAACCTAGCTGGGCGTGATGGTGCATGCCTTGTAATCACAGCTGTTCAGGAGGCTGAGGCAGGAAAATCACATATTTGAGGCCAACCTGGGGAACTCAGCAAGATCTTCTTTCAACATAAAAATTTAAAAAAGGGCTGGGGAGCTCAGGCATACAGTGTGCACCTCGGTTCAATCTCTGGTATTGAAAAAACAATAAACAAACAACAACAAACCCTAGATACAGGACCTCTAGATTCTACCATGATACAGTAGCTTCTGTTAGGCCAATCTTCTCATTAAAAAATCTATATAAAATAAACACTTTACAAGCCAGGCATGGTGGTTCATGCCTGTAATCCCAGCAATTCAGGAGGCTGAGGCAGCAGGAGGATGCTGCTCACAAGTTGAGGTCAGTCTCAGCAACTTACCAAGACCCTGTCTAAATATAAAAAGTAAAAAGGTCTGGGGATGTAGCTCAGTGGTGAAGTGTCCCTGGGTTCAATACCAGGACCAAAAACAAATAAAGAAAGTTTAATGACATTCATAAAACCATTATTTGAAGGCACTGGAGAATAACCAATATAAACCTACACTGTTTTACCAGGGCCACTTATCAAATGACAGCATGGGGAAATTAATCCTCAAAATGGCTTTTTAACTAAGCTAAAGAGACAGAAGTTAGAATTCAGGACTACCCAAATAGCTAGGATTTGAGAGACAAAAATTCCAGAAGTAAGGAAATTAAAGGCCAAAAACCCCCCTAAAATCGACCTACAAATTCTCCTGAAGTCACTGGCTGTCATTAAGTTGTGAGCATATATGATAAGGCCAGCAAAAAACAGCAATTAGGATATTCGAGAACTGAACTAAAATTTTATCAGATGCACATGGCTAGAGAAACAGGACTTCCAGTAACCAAAAGATCAAGAAATCTTGCCCAACTACCCAGACTTTCTATTTTCTTTTGTGATACTGGGGACTGAACTCAGGAGCACTCTACCACTAGATGACATCTCTAGCCCTTTTCATTATTGTATTTTGAGATAGGATCTCCCTAAGTTGCCCAGGCTAAACTTGAACTTGTAATTCTCCTGCCTCAGTCTCCCAAGTAGTTGGGATTATAGGTGGGTGCCAACCACACCTGACTAACCCAGGTTTTCAATACTACCCAAAAGGACTACATCCTAAGAGTAAATCAAAGCTAAAATAGATTAGCTTTCACAATGCTCCAAACCATACCTTAACAGGATCAGGGTGATCTGCCAGTATAGTACTCTCAAGGAAGAACAAAACTATTTTTTTTTTTTTTGGAGGATGACACGTAGTGAGTGTCTCTATAGTTTTTCATCCACCATATCCAACATCCAAAAAAAAAAAAAGAAAAAAAGGCATGTGGAAAAATTAGGCAAAAATGACTAGAAAGGAAAATAACAGAAAAAAGAAGACCCAAGTGATCTGCATATTTGCATTATCAGACAGGAATTTAAAAAATTACACATTCAAGAAGACACCAGGAGAACAAAAAATGTGAAAAGATGGGAAATTTCAATGCAAAACTATAATCTACAGAAAGAAAGAAGTAGACATTTAGGATTGAAAATATATGATGCCTGAAATTAAAGTCACTAAAACAGACTTAACAGCAATTTGGACACTGCAGAATAAATACTAAACTGAAAGATTAGAAAAATTCCTACTGAAACACACTGAGAGCTGGGTACAATTGCACATTCCTGTAATCCCAGTGACTTGGGGATTAAATCAGGAGAACTGCAAGTTTGAGGCCAGCCTGGGAAACTTAAGAAGACCCTGTCTCAAAGTAAGAAATAAAAAGGGCTGGAGATAAACCTAAGAAGCAGAGCGCCAAGCACGGTGGCGCACACTTGTAATCCCAGCACTTGGGAGGCTGAGGCAGGAGGATGGCGAGTTCAAAGCCAGTCTCAGCAACTTAGCGAGGCCCTAAGCAACTCAGTGAGACCCTGTCTCTAAATAAAATATAAAATAGGGCTGGGGATGTGGCTCAGTGGTGGAGTGTCCCTGGGTTCAATCCCCAGTACCAAACAAACAAACAAAAAAAAAGCAGAGCACCCTGGTTTCAATCCCCAGTACCAAACAAACAAACAAACAAAAAACCAGAACAAAACCATAATGAGAGAAAAGGAATTTTTAAAAATCCAGAACGGAGCATAAGAGATACATGGTACATAGTCACATAGCCAGAGGAAATATTCAATAAAGCAGAAGTAATATTTGAAGAGATAGTGACCCAGAATTTGACAAAACAAAGGCATTAATTTGCAATTTCAAAAGTTCAATAAATCCCAGTCAGAATAAATACAAAGAAAACTACACTATTCACTTGCCAGCAAAACTGCGGAAATCCAAAGTCAAAGAGAAAAATCAGAAAAGCTGCCAGGGAATAAAAGACAAATTACCTTTTGCTCAAAGAAGTAACAATAAGACTGACTGCTGAATATAGATACCAGAAAAATGATGGAATGATATTCTTGGAATGGGGAGGGAAAATATTGGCCTATCTAGAATTCTATCCTCAGCAAAAATATCCTTCAAGTATGTATGTAAAATAAAGACAAACACAGACAAAAGCTGAGAGAGAATTCACTGACAGCAGACCAGGACTATAAGTAATACTGAAAATTTTTCAGACTGAAGGAAAATCACCCAGATAGAAATGAGTAGAGGAAGAAATAAAGAACACTGAAAGTATAAATATAATTGATGAAGAATGTATAATATAGTCTTTCAGAAGTTATTAAATTCCATTTATGTTGTAGATAGTTGCAGAAAACAAAACTAGTATAACTAGTCCTGGAAAAAAAAAAAATCCAGTATAGAAATACAAAGGGATGCTATATTTGGACTAGAAAGGAAGACTGAGGGCAATTTTAACTTTCTTCAGGATAGAGTTCTAATAGATAGACAGACTGACATAAAGTCAACAAAGATTTATGGAATACCTAATATGAGATAGGGATTACTGCTAGGTAACAGGGATATAAATATGAATAAGGCAAAGAATTCATAGTCTAATGATAGCAATAAACTAGTTTTCTCTACATCTGAAGGCAACAGACCTCTCTCTCTATATATATACACACACACTTATATGTGAGTCTCATGTATCCTGATACATAGACATACATATGTACTACATGAGTATACATATATACTCAAACACCTAAAATCTGATCCTTATGATCAGTTTGAAAACTAGGTTAAAATTTGCATCTCTATAATTTTTTAAATGAGAAAAATGTGTTGAGGAGGTTAAGCAACATTCTTGTAACTACTACAAGCAGAAAAACACTGTCTTGAAAGATGTGGCTTTTTCTCCCTTATACTCTGATGATTGGGACAAGACCACTTTTTGTTGTTTTTTCCCCCAGCCAAGTGTTATATACTTTCCTTCCACTGGAAGGCAGAAAATGATGTGAATATCTGCCTTATTTTAAATCAATCAAGAGAAAAAACTGGTTAACCAAGGCTCTAATGCCTTTAAAGGAAACAAATTTTTTTTTTTTTTTCTTTTTGCAGTGCTGGGGATTGAACCCAGGGCCTATGCTTGCAAGGCAAGCACTCTACCAATTGAGCTATATCCCCAGCCCCGAAACAAATTCTTAATGAGTCCAATGAACATCTTTTTTTTCCCCAAACTAAATCATTTTCACCAAGGCCAGTGGATTATGTATTATAAGGAATTTAGAACAGTACTCCTTAGGTACAATATTACATCTACTTTCATCTTTGATTTATAGGTTAAATCATTCACCATTCTAAACTTGGGCTAAACTCTGTGTATGTGTATATGTGTGTGTTTGTGTTCATTTGTATATGTACATACAGGAAGGCAGACATAACATTCACAGTACTATGAACTAGTAACACCATTCCCTTATTCTCTGTGAAATCAAAAGCAATATAATTGGTATTGGTGTTGCTTTTTTGTACACAAGCCATGTAAATTAAAAAAAAATCTTAATTTGCTCTATTTTTGTGGGGAGGTACCAGGAATTGAACCCCAGGGGCACTCGACCACTGAGCCACATCTCTAGCCCTATTTTTATTTTTCTTTTGGTACTGGGGATTGAACCCAGGGGTACTCCACCACTGAGCCACATCCCCAGCCCTATTTTGTATTTTACATAGAGGCAGGGTTTCACTGAGTTGCTTAGGGCCTCGCTAAGTTGCTGAGGCTGGCTTTGAACTCGAGATCTTCCTGCCTCAGCCTCCCAAATGCTGGGATTACAGGTGTGCACCACTGCGCCCGGCTTCTAGCCCTATTTTGTATTTTATTTAAAGATAAGGTCTCATTGAGTTGCTCAGCACCTTGCTTTTGCTAAGCCTGGCTTTGAACTCACGATCCTCCTACCTCAGCCTTCTGAGCTGCTGGGATTACTGCACCTGGCTTGCTCTTACTATTTTATATTCTCTATATATCTCTATATATAACTTTTTATTTTGAATATAGAAGTTATATATCATAGTATCAATCTCAAGTAGCCATCCACATCCCTTAGCCATGGGACAAAATGGATCATTCTGTGTAAGATGCAAGAGAGGTTCATACTCTTGTTAAATCAGAGAAAGGATAATAAAAAAAAAAAAAAACCCAATCCTGATTGAGATTCTCTTGGCTTATAAAAGGAGCTTAAAGCTTCCCTACTTTAAACATCTACTCAAGGATGGGCCAATATCAAAGCATTTGGTTTACACCAGAGGAAAGGAACTTATGTGATGTGTGAGATTTGAGAATTCTGATCAGGCCACATTTTCTAGCAATCAAGATTCTCAAATATTGAAAGTCATAAAACATGGATGTGGTTCTCTAATTAACTCTGGTATATATATATATGCTATATAAGATTTTTTTCTTGTCTCGTGTCTGAGAGTTGAGGAACGGAGGAACTGGAAGTGAAAGTGAAGAACCCTGGCAACCAGCTTTAATTTGAAAGTATGTAGCTTAGATATACTAAATGTGGTCCAGGCCAGCCAACCCAGTCAGAAAACAAGGATGTTGTTTTAAATGATGATCCTTCTTCTTCTTTTTTTTTTTTTTTGTGGTGCCGGGAATTGAACCCAGGGCCTTGTGCTTACGAGGTAAGCACTCTACCAACTGAGCTATATCCCCAGCCCTTCTTCTTTTCTTTTGCATTACTAGGGATTGAACCCAGGTGTGCTGTACCACTAAGCGACAACCTCCTCAGGCTTTTTATTCTAAGTTGTAGAGGTTAACCTCGAACTTGTGGTCCTCCTGCATCAACCTCCCAAGTCACTGGGATTATAAGCATACACCACCCTGCCTTGCTACACTGATCATTCTTTAAGAATAGAATTCAAGGAGCCGGGCGTGGTGGCGCACGCCTGTAATCCAAGCGACTTGGGAGGCTGAGTCAGGAGGATCGCGAGTTCAAAGCCAGCCTCAGCAACTTAGGGAGGCCCTAAGCAACTCAGTGAGACCCTGTCTCTATATAAAATACAAAATAGGGCTGGGGATGTGACTCAGTGGTGGAGTGCCCTGGGTTCGATCCCCAGTACCAAAAAAAAAAAAAAAAAAATGGATTTTAGTTTAAAATCCCCAAAATGCCTATGAAAAAATTAAAGAATTAAACCTCAAAATATGATAAATGTTTAAGAACTTAAGCATGTCTCTACAATTGCAGTTACATTTCAAAAGCTTCACCATATAATTAATTTCACTGCAAGTTATTATTATTCTATCAGAAACCAACTCATAGTTAACAAAATAGATAACTTGCCAATATCTTTCTCCTTCAAATGTACTATTTTGTTAATATCTTCTTATAATACTGTCATACTTGCAATTTATTCTTTTTTAAAAATTTTTTTAACCTTCATTTTATTTATTTATTTATTTATATGTGGTACTGAGACTTGAACCCAGAGCCTCACACATGCCAGGCAAGTGCTCTATCACTGAGCCACAAACCCAGTCCCTGGAATTTATTCTTGATAATAATTTGCCTTTTGTAAGTAAATTGGTTTATATTAATTTAACTTATTTATTTTCTAGTACTAGGACTTGAACTCAGGGACATTCTAGCACTGACAACATCTCCAGCGCCCCCCCCTTTTTTTTTTAAATTTTGAGACAGGGTCTCACTAAGTTGCTGAGGCTGGCTGTGCACTTGTGACCATCTGCCTTGGCTTCCTGAATTGCTGGGATTATAAGCATACATCACCACACCAGCCTATTCATATTAGTTTTCATAAACCTCCTTTACAAGTGGTTGCATTATATTTCTTAAGAGTTTAATAATTTTTTAGAACTCAATATTCTGAAGTTTTGGCTTTACTGAGGAAAATTTCATTTGTCTAAAATTCCCTTGTTTGTCAAGTAAATATTTTTTATTTTTTCTTTAGTATATAGCATATTTCTTTCTTTCTTTTTTTTTTTTTTTGCAGTGCTGGGGATTGAACCCGGGGCCTGTGCTTGCAAGGCAAGCACTTTTACCAACTGAGCTATATCCCCAGCCCATTTTTTTTTGGTACTGGGGATTGAACCCAGGGGCACTCCACCACTGAGCCACATCCCCAGCCCTATTTTGCATTTTATTTAGAGAAAGAGTCTCACTGAGTTGCTCAGGGCCTCGCTAAATTGCTGAGGCTGGCTTTGGACTCACGATCCTCCTGCCTCAGCCTCCCAAGTCGCTGGGATTATAGGCGTGCGCCACCGCGCCTGGCGAGAATATAGTATATTTCTATTTAAAAAGTTAAAGTTTAAGTTTGTCATCAAATGAAAACACTGGCGCAGCCAAGACACCATGGTAAATAACAATGTGACAGAAAAGAGCATATTTTTTCACAAAAGTTGATTGCTTATATAAATTAAAATGGCTCAAGTGAGTGCTAAAAGGAAAAAAAAAAAAATGAAAACAAGTTTTGTTTTCCATCTTCTTGTATTTGATACTCACTCTTTAAGGCTATCTGACCGCCTCCTGTTTCTTCCCCATGAAGAACTTCTACTTCGAGTTCTCCTTTGGCTGGGGCTTCTTGATCTCCTATGATCACTTGGAGAACAAGGATGACGTTCTTTTGATTTCATTTGGCCTGGTGCTAGAATATGAAGAACAAGGCTTATAACATAACTCATTACCTGAAAACCATAGTAAGAGTCACTCAACTAGTATAATTTTCTGAAAGAATTTTAAATTAAAAAATCTGTTATTGTTGAAACTCATTCTGCTGAATAAACAAGATCTAATGTTTAGTCACACTTACTTTTGCGATCACCTTGTGCAAACTGTATTTCAATTTGACGGCCACATACCCATTTTCTATTGAGGTTATAAAGAGCATCTTCAGCATCTCGAACATCTTCAAATATGACTAGCTGTTAAGGACACTTTGAACATCAGATAGCATGTGAAAATATTTTTAAGGTGTTATTTAAATGTGAAATGAAATTAATAGGAAAAACAAGTTCTAGATATTAAGCTTACATCTCCAATATGAATAATTGAAAAAAAACCCTTTCACTGTTTATTATGAAACAAATGCCCCATTATGATTTAGAGTGATTCTAAAGAATAGAAATGACATGTTACTGTTCTTTTAATGTATACATTAATGTAGCTACAATATGCATGTATACTTTGAAAGATGAGGAAAAAAAATCCAAAAAGGCTAGCATTATAAAATAAACTTTAGTAGAACTCATTCCCTTTTTTCAGATAAAGGATCCATCATATTTTCACTGAAAATATCAGTATATAGAATCCTTTATTCTGAAATTAAAATTACTTTTCCATTAAAAAGTTTTCCAATTATGAGATTTGGGAGAAATTACTTATTATAAACAAAGCTGCACACATACAAGTGAGTTAATACAAGAACTGATTTAGTCCTTTCAAAAATAATATCTACCTTTGAATCTACCACTTTAAATAATGCCTATGTTTTCACTACTTGGAAAATAAACAAACAAACTTGGAATAAATTACTTGGGATAGAAATAAACATAAAAGCAATTTGTAGATATCTGTAATTATATATATTGGTTTGAAATACCCCACTGAACTCCCTTATCTATATAAATTATATAATTTTAAACCTAACCTACAATGGACATTAACTATAAAATTAAATAGCTATATTTCAGGAGGTTGTTGATGAGTTTTTTTTCTTTTTAATAGCAAACAAAATAGCTCAAGAAATACAATATAAAATGAGACTGGCAATTACCTCAATGTCACTTGATCTTGAACCTTGACCTTTACTCTTTAAGACTTGCAAGATGGACTTTATAAGAGACGCAGAACCAACAAAATCAGACTTGGCTTTGACTCTGGAACTCTGAGTAAATGTAGGAAAGCCGAAGTCTCAAAGTTGGCTTTGTCTTTTGCTTGGTAAAGACTTCCCCTCTTCCAGGTCTTTATATCTGTGTCCACCCTCCCTCTTTACTCCTTGATGCTTGAACTTTAGGTGTCTTTTGTCTTGCCTGCTCGGTTTATGCTTGGATTCTAGCTAACAGGTTGGTTCAAACTGGGGGGCGCTTGCCAGCTACTGTGGACTGCTTTAGATTTTCTGAGATAAAGAAATAAACACATTTAATTAGGCAATGTTAATATCATAACACAGGCTCCTGAATACATATATGTATAAGGACATGTATGCAGTATATTCACATGCACGTATTAAAATAAAGGATATTGAACATAAGCAAATCCTCTTGGGCGGCGAGTGTAGAAGTCAAGTGGAATGTATACGTCTACTATAGGGCCATATCGACCAAACTCACGGCGCAAGTCCTCAGGCCTGAAGTGTTTTAGAAATAAGGCAAAGAAAATGAATGGCTGGATTAAAATATTTTGCCTATAGAAATCCAGTTGAAACGTTCAAAAGAAATTACATCATCTAGTCCAGCATTATCTAATACTGTCTTTTGTTAGAATCAGCCAAGGTTTTGAAAAGAAGAAAAAAATCAGATTCTTGGTCCTTTCTCCTAGAAGCTCTGATTCAGGAAATCTAGATTAGGGACTGGGAATCTATATTTTTATAAGCACTCCAAGGGGTTGTTATGCTTAGTCAATTTTGAGAAACACTGACCCAGAACAACTAACTTTGAAAGCTGCTCCCATAAGAATTTACAGTTTTATTAAGAACACATTCACTTGCCTCACTATAATTTTATGTTTATGTTAATCTTTGTTTTCAGATAACAAGAATTAGATTCTAAGGAAATCCTAAGACTATTTCTTAGGCTTTAAGGAAAAAATAGATGTTTTACTATTAAACACAAGGCAAAATAATCACTGTATTCTCAAATTTGACATGTTATTTCAAGACTTTTATATGCCTTCTGCAAAAGGTACTCAGGAGGGCTAGTGGTAGAGCGCTTGCCTAGCATGTGTGAGGCACTGGGTTTGATTCTTGGCACCACACATAAATAAATGAATAATATAAAGGTCTATCAATATCTAAAAATTTTTTTTTTAAAAAAGGTACTCAGGAGGGGCTACCAAAAAAATACATAGCATATTTGTCTTCGTGGAGCTACAATTTAACTGAAGAGACAAAATATTTAGCAGTAATAACCTGACTTTTATAATGCAGTTTTATACTAGTCACTTTTCATCTGAAGACTACTGAATTCTCATAACTCTATGGCTGTTTACAGATGAGAACACAAATTAGTCCTCCTGTCACTGAGTGTGCAAGTGACAGAGGTGAAATCTTCCAGTCTGACACTAATCTGTGTTCATTTTATCTGTGTCTGTCTATCTGTCTGTCTATCTATTCATTTATTCAGGTACTGGGTTTTGAACCCAGAGGTGCTAAACCACTGAGTCACATCATCAGCCCTTTTTTTTTTTTTTGGTACTGGGGATTGAACCCAGGGACACTCCACCACTGAGCCACATCCCCAGCCCTATTTTGTATTTTATTTAGAGGCAGGGTCTCACTGAGTTGCTTAGGGCCTCGCTAAGTTGCTGAGGCTGGCTTTGAACTGGCAATCCTCCTTCCTCAGCCTCCCAAGTGCTGAGATTACAGGCCTGCGCCACGCGCCTGGCAGCCCTTTTGAGACAGGGTCTCACTAAGTTGCTTAGCACCTCGCTAAACTGCTGAGGCTGGTCTTGAATGTTCAATCCTCCTGCCTTAGCCTCATGAGCCTGGGAATACAGGCATGAGCTACCTAGACCACTGAGCCATATCTCCAGCCCCCCCCCCTTTTTTTTTTTGCGGTGCTGGGGATCAAACCCAGGGCCTTGTGCTTGCAAGGCAAGCACTCTACCAACTGAACTATATCCCCAGCCCCCTTTTTTGTATTTTATTTAGAAACAGGGTCTCACTTAGTTGCTTAGTGCCCTGCTGTTGCTGAGACTGGCTTTGAACGCATGATCCTCCTGTCTCGGCCTCTCGAGCCGCTGGGATTACAGGCGTATGCCACTGTGCCAGCTTAGTCTGTGTTCTTAACCACTACACCATATTGCCTCACGGAGATCATAGGGATTCAGCATCAAGTGCTGAGCACAAAGCATGGCTCAGAAGAAATAAAAATACTTCAAAACATATTATATGAAGAAAAGACTCAAAGATGAGTACAAAACTTCAAGTTCAGGCAAAAAGAAGAAAGATGTTAATAACAAAAATTAGATGGTTGGAAAAGACAACTATACTGAAGAAAAGGAAGAGCAAAAGAAGCAGCTTTCAGGTTTAGAAATGCAGAATTTAGGGTGACAGTGGAATAATCATTAAGAGTTTTGTAACTAAAAATGTGATTATAAACATTGTATTATTTTATCCAAGACTGGAAGACGAATCAGTAAATAAGGCTAGATATTGGGCTTTAGGAATTAATACTTAAAGATTCAATTAACATTGACTAAGTATCCACTATATGCTAAGCAGTGAATATTATGACATACTTTATTTAATATTCACAATAGTCCCTGATAGACTATTAGCTTTAAAGGACAGTGACAATGTCTTTTTCATTTACTTATTCGTTCAGCAAGTACTTACTGAGCACCTATTATGTGCGAGCCTCCAGGGATATGGTGGGGAACAAGAAAAACCCAATTCCTGCCCCCACTGAACAAACTATGGGAATAAAGAGTCTCAATCCCTCTGAATATTGGAATCATTTATGAAGGGGATGTAAAGAAAACAGCCACCTTAGCCTGATGCATTAACTCTGGACCTCATTAGTGTTTCCCATAGTGACGCACAGTTAATGTTTAATTTTTTTTTTTTTTTGGTACTGGGGATTGAACCCAGGGCACTCCACCATTGAGCCACATCCCCAGCCCTATTTTGTATTTTATTTAGAGACAGGGTCTCACTGAGTTGCTTAGGGCCTCGCTAAGTTGCTGAGGCTGGCTTTGAACTCGCAATCCTCCTGCCTCAGCCTCCCAAGTGCTGGGATTATAGGCGTGCGCCACCGCGCCCGGCTTAATGTTTAATTTTTAAAGTATTTCATAGGCAATTCTGAAACAGTAAGTTGAGAATCATTGATAAAGCAGGTGTCTTCACCAGTGTACTTCTGGTGCCTAGCTAATGGGCACATAATAAAGCACTCAATATATAGTTGTTTATTAATGAGCAAAGAACACAACTATTATTACCACTTAAATGAGATTTAGGATGACAGAAGTTACCTTACCCAGACCAGTACAACCAATAGCAAAGGTAGAATTTAAATGAAGCTCTTCTGAGCACCTAATTCCATCAACCAAATGTGGGTGGGTAATAGGAAAGGAATTCTAAGTAATATAAAGAGAAAGGTGGAGTTATGTGTGTCACAGAGGCTTAGAATCCTAAAAGCCAAGGGGTGATAGTATAAAGGAACAGATCTTCTGAAAAACAAAACAAGACTGAATTGAAGCTCAGTGATAGAGCACTTGCCTAGCATTCATGAGGCCCTGGGTTTAATTCCCATTCATTGTCTCCACTCACCTGTTAGCTATTGTTTTTTCATTATTTTTGCATTTTGGGTGTAATTTACTTCAACATATTTAGAATTATATGCATTAAAGAGGATAATACAAGTACCCATGTACCCAGCAAGATTTATTTTATCTCAATACTTGCCACATTTGCCATAATTTTCAGTAGTTTTTGTATTTATTTTGCAGTGCTGAGGATCAAACCCAGGGCTTTGTAAATGCTAACCAAGCGAGCTATATCTCCAGCCATGTATACGTATGTATGTATATATGTGTGTGTGCACGCATACGTACTTTTTTCTTTTTCTAGAAATCAGACATTATACCCTTCTACTTTATTTTATTTTTTATTTTTAATATTTTCATCAGTCATTGATGAACCTTTACTTATTTATTTGTATGTGGGGCTGAGAATCAAACCCAGTGCCTCACACATGCTAGGCAAGCGCTCTACCACTGAGCCACAATCCCCGTGTCTACCCTACTACTTTAGAAATAATCATTGGTGTTCATCATTCTCCTGAATAGCTGTATTTTCACAATAAATGTTTTTATCCATAAATGTTTATATATACTCATGTTAAATGTATAAAAGCCAGACTTGGTGGCACATGCCTGTAATCCAGTGGCTAGGGAGGCTAAGGCAGGAGGATTGCAAGTTCCAGGCCAGCCTCAGCAACTTAGCAAGACCCTAAGCAACTTCAGGAGACCATCTCAAAATAAAAAATAAAAAGGGCTGGAGGTGTGGTTCAGTGGTAAAATGCTTCTGAGTTCAATTCCCAGTACCAAAAAAATAGTCTTGTTTCAAATGTTGTATAAATGGTACCAAGCCGGGTGCGGTGGCGCACGCCTGTAATCCAAGCGACTTGGGAGGCTGAGGCAGGAGGATCATGAGTTCAAAGCCATCCTCAGCAACTTAGTGAGGTCCTAAGCAACTCAGTGAGACCCTGTCTCTAAATAAAATACAAAATAGGGCTGGGGATGTGGCTCAGTGGCTGAGTGTCCCTGAGTTCAATCCCTGGTTCAAAAAAAAAAAAAAAAAAAGGTACCAGATTGTTTGTATTTTGTACCTCGCTTTTGCTCCCCTTGAGATTTTTCCATGTAACTTTCACTCATTTTAACTCTATGTGGTATTGTTATGATATAATAACAATAAAACAATTCACCCATCCACAATTTAATCACCCGTTTTTCTGTGGATGAACATTTAAAATGTTTCATTAAAAAAATTTTTGTTCCAGTATTGGAGATGGAACTCAGGACCTCACCCATGTTAGGCCTGAGCTACATTCACAGTGTTCCCCCAACTTTTTTTTTTAATTTAAAAAATTTTTTTATTTTGAGGTAAGGTCTCACAAAGTTGCCCAGACTGGTTTCTTGGAATCCTCTAGCCTCAGCCTTTCGATTAGCTGAGATTACAGGAATGTGACACCATGCCCAACTAAAAAAAATTTTTAATTGTTTCCTAGAGTTTTGCTAGAATTCTCAGGTATGCATCACTAGCAAAGGAATTGGTAAGTTGGACAATATGCCCTTCTTCAGCTTCACTACTTCAAAGTGGGCAAACCAATTTACACTCACCTAAAGCATGTATTAGAATTCCCACTGTTCCACTTTTTCATGAAAACCTTTTAATCTTTGCCAATCTGAAGGATGTGGAGTAAATGGGTATCTCATTGTTTTTATTGTTATTTTTTGACACAGGTTCTCACTATGTAGTCAAGGCTGGCCTTGAACTCCTGGGCTCAAGTAATACTCCTGCCTCAGCCTCCCAAGTAGCTATAAGCACTGGCAAGTACCACCACACCCGCTTTTTAAAAATTTTAATTTACCTAATGGACAGGATGGTGCAACATCTTTTTGTGTTTACAGATCATTTATTTTGTTTAAATACCTAGGAGTGGAAATGCTGAGTCAAAAAGGATATAAAGAATTAACTTTTATGAAATTGTCACAGTTCTGCACAGTGGATGTATCATTTTATATTCCCACCAGCCAAGTATGAGTTCCAGTGTTGTCCAACTTTGTCAGCATTTGACACTGTCAGTCTTTTCAATTTTAGCCATTCAAGTGAGTATTAAGTGGAATCTCGCTATGGTTTTAATTTTCACATGATGTTAAGTACCTTTTCATGTGCTAATGGCTGTGTGTGTGTGTGTGTGTGTGTGTGAGGTGTTTTAGGGTTTTGTCTATTTTTAATGTCTTTATTGTTTAGTTGTTAAAGTTCATATATTCAGGTAACAAAGCCTTTGTCAGATATTTCGTGAATATTTTCACTCAGTCTGTGATTTGAAATTTTAATTTTGGTGCAATCTAACTTATCAATATATTTTTTTCTTTTATGCTATTTTCTTTGTCCTTTAAGAAATCTTGGGGCTGGGGATATAGCTCAGTTGGTAGAGTGCTTGCCTTGCAAGCACAGGGCCCTAGGTTCAATCCCTAGTACTGCAAAAAAAAACCAAACAAAAAAAGCCAAACAAACAATCTTTGCCTGGCCCGGTACAGTGGTGCATATCTATAATCCCAGCTACTTGGAAGGCTGAGGCAATAGGATAGGAGATTCAAGCTCAGCCTCAACAATTTAGTGAGAACCTGTCTAAAATTAAAAAAAAAAAAAAAAAAAAAGTAAATAAAGGGCTAGGAGTGCAGATTAATGGTAGAGTGGCTCTGGGAAAAGAAAGGGGGAAAGAAAAGGAAAAAGGGAGGGAGGAAGGAAAAGAAGGAGGAAGGAAAACATTTTTTGCCTACCTCCAGGTCATGAACATGTTCATCCATATTTTCTTCTAAAACCTTTCTAGTTTTATTTTCACATTTTGATTAATGATTCACCTCAAATTATTATGTGAGGTAGAGGCTACAGTTGCAGTTCATTTATTTTCCCCATATGGATATCCAATTGCTCCTACACAATATTTGTTGATAACTTTTCTTTCTCCACTAGATCACTTTCTTATCTTTGTCAAATATCAATTAACTCTGGGCTGGCGATATACCCCAATGGTAGAGTGCATGCCTAGCATACATGAGGTCTTGGGTTCAACCCCCAGTACTACTAAAGAAAAACAAAAATCAATTAACTCTATAAGCGTAGACTATCTGTAAACTTCTATTCTATTAACCTATATGTCTACCCTTAGGCCAATATCACATTTTCATTACTTTATCTTTTTATTAAGTCTAAAAGTCAGGTAGTTTATGTCCTCCAGCTTCAGTGTCCTTTTTCAATATTACTTTGGCAACTCTAGGTCCTGTGTGAGCATGTTGCATACTGGCGATTGAACCAAGGGGTGCTTTACCACTGAGCTACATCTTTAGACTTTTATTATTTCGAGACAGGGTCTCACTAAGTTGTCCAGGCTGGTCTTGAACTTGCAACCCTCCTGTTTCAACTTCCTCAGTCACTGTGATTTATAGGCATGTGCCATTGTATCCAGCTACTCCAGATCCTTTGCATATAAATCTATACCTTAAATTAACTTGTCAGTTTCTGTTTTTTGTTTTGTTTTTTTTAGCCTTTGATAAGGACTACCTTCAATCAATTGATCACCTGGAAGAGAACTAGTAATAATTTGTCTTCCAATGATATGGTATACCTACCAATTTACTGAAGGTTTTTACATTTTTTTTCTTGGCAGTATGTTGCATTTTTCAGGAAAGGATTTTGTGAGGGTTTTTTTGTTGTTGTTATTAAATTTATTCCTAAGCTTATTATTGTTTTGTTTTGAGATGGGGTCTCATTTGCTATGTTGGCCAGACTGGACTTGAACTTGTGATCCAAGTAGGTGAGCCTCCTAAGTAGCTGAGATCATAGGCCTGTCTCCTAAGTGTATGCATGTGTATGTGTGTGTGTGTTTTTTTTTTTCTTTTTTTTTCTGGGGCGGGGGTACTGAGGATTGAACCTGAGGTCCTTAACCACTGAGCTACATACCAAATCCTTTTTTGGTTTTTATTTGAGACAGAGTCTTGCTAAGTTGTTCAGGGCCTCACTAAGTTGCCGAGGCTGGCTTTGAACTTGTAATCTGTCTAAGCCTCCCAAGTCACTGGAATTATAGGCATATGTCACCATGTATACTTTTTGATGCTAGGGTAATGGGAATTTTTTTTTTTATTTCACTGTTTTCAACTGCTTGTTGTTAATATGTAGAAATAAAGTCTTTATAAGTATAATTTGTATTCAGGTAACTTTTTTATTAATTATAGTAGTTATTGTTGATTTTGTGGTGTTTTCTATGTAAAAAAATAAAAACATGTCTCCTATGAATAGGGACTAGTTTTACTTTTACCTTTCCAATTTCTATATTTTCATTTTGTTTCTTGCAACAAACACTGTTTAGGACCTGCAATAAAATGTTGTATGGAGATAGTGAGAGTGGGCACCCTTGTCTTGTTCCTGCTCTGAGGGGAAAAGCATTCATTCAGTCTTCCACCATTATGAGGTCAGCTATATGTTTTTCATAGATGCTATTTGCTAGACATAAGTCCTCTTTTATTCCAGTTTGCTAGGACTTTTTATCATAAATGTTGCTGAATTTTCTTTAATGCTCTTTCTATATCAAAATATACAGTCTCCAGCCGGGCATGGTGGCGCACGCCTGTAATCCCAGCACTTGGGAAGTTGAGGCAGGAGGATCGCGAGTTCAAAGCCAGCCTCAGCAACCTAGCGAGGCCCTAAGCAACTCAGTGAGACCCTGTCTCTAAATAAAAATACAAAAAAGGGCTGGGGATGCGGCTCAGTGTGGAGTGCTCCTGGGTTCAATCTCTGGTACCAAAAAAAAAAACAAAAAAACAAAAAAACAAAAAAAAACAGTCTCATATATACTATAACCAAAGAATGCTGTGGAAACAATTCAAGAAAGGTACTTGATTGTTGCTCCCTAACCCAATATGATATTACACATCAAAATGGGAATGCTACATTTGAGATTTGGATATTATTACTTTGTTACATAATTAGGACATTATTTCTGCCATTTAAAAATTATTCTTCTACATAGTAAACAAATATATTAAAGTTAATATTTTTCTTGATTCACATTTTGTTTCACCAGTGAAAAGAAACCTAACACAAAATTTAAAATTTATTTTAAAAATCTCTAAAAATTCTTGTGCTCAGTGTCATTCCTACCAAATTTTATGCTAACCCACAACATCTTTTCTCTCTTTCTTTTTAGGTAAACACAACCCACAGTACTTTTTTTTTTTTTTTTTTTTTTTTTTACGGTGCTGGGGATTGAACCCAGGGACTCATGCTTGCAAGGCAAGCACTCTACCAACTGAGCTATATCCCCAGCCCCCCACAGTATCTTTTAACATCCAGTGCTTTATAGTTTGTGTTAAAATGGCCACTTTCAGCAACTCAGGAGGCTGAGGCAGGAGGATCACAAGTTCAAACCAGCTTCAGCAATTTAGTGAGGCCCTAAGCAACTTACCAAGACCTTGTTTCAAAATAAAAAATAAAAGGACTGAGGATGTGGCTCAGCGGCAGAATGCCCCTGGGTTTTATGCCTGGTACCAAAAACAAACAACCCATCCCCAAATATTCTTATTAAATAAAAATTGAAAAACACTTAAAAATAGGAAAAAATCAGCTAAGTCTTATCACCCAAATGAATTTTTCGAGTTTTATTTTCTATAGTTTTTCCTTTTGTTTTTAATTTAAATCATATTGCATATAAAATTTTACACCCTATTTGAACATTTTATCCCAATTATTTTATTTATAGTTAATACTAAAAGATAAAGTTAACTGAAAATACACAAGGTGTCACTAGTTAACTTACACTATATACCACTTGTACAAAAACTTAATGCAGCTTACATGTAATGATTGGACTGTCTTAACTCACCAGCTATGTACTTTTACACAAGACAATCTCTCTAAACCTTACTATAAATGTGGTCAATAAAAAACATACAAGATTAATACAAAAATTTAATAATATGTGTTAAGTTTTTAGTACAGCACATAACAAATACTTAACATATATTAGCAATTATTATTTCAATAATATAACATAATCTCCTAGATTTTGATTGCTTCCCCAGTGGCAGTGCTAAATTGTAGTGGAAAAATGGAAATGAGTAAATCTCAATTATCAGTCTCATATTGATGGTGGGTTATCTAGACCAGAAGTTAGTTGTCATATGCAGATGTGTTTTATTTGGAATTTTTTGTTCTCCTCTTTGTGGTGCTGGGGATTGAACCCAGGGCAGGGTGCATGTTAGGCAAGCTCTCTATCACTGAGCTGTCTAACTACCCTTAAATTTTTTCTTTTCTTTCTTTCCTTTTTTTTTTTTTTAATTTTGAGAGGGGGCTTGTTAAGTAGCCTAGGCTAGCATTGAAATTGTGATCTA
The DNA here is from genome assembly GCA_020662805.1 of Glaucomys volans. Classification (NCBI taxonomy): domain Eukaryota; kingdom Metazoa; phylum Chordata; class Mammalia; order Rodentia; family Sciuridae; genus Glaucomys; species Glaucomys volans. Next base: position 647,018 of record JAJEJO010000383.1, on the reverse strand, counting down.
CCTGCCTCAACCTCCACAGTTGTTGGGATTACAGGCTTGTCCCATTGTGCCTGACAAAATCCAGATTTCTGATTTCTCTTAAAAATTAGATGTGACAACAAGAAGTCCAAATATCTACAGGGCAGCTATCAGTTGGAGCTTAGTAGCAGGTCCTGTTCTTTTTAGATGACACATGTTCTTTTTCATTTGCTTACACCATCCTGTTGTGCCTTTTAGCCTGACAGTTTCATTCATTTATATTACTTGACTGACTCCTGTGGCCAATAGAATTGGAAACCACTGGGATTTCTTTGGTTGGCTGGTTGGTTGGTTTTGTTTGTTTGTTTCTGCGAATGTGCTAGAGAGACTTGATGCTTATTCAGTTTTTAAGTGGGTGTTTAACTGTGTAATGCTTTTTACCTTGCCCAAATCTCAAAATTTGCTTTTCTATGTAATGTATGAATAAACAGACTGAGAAATGCAAACACAGGCATCTTTTAGATGTTAACTAAGATACATTAACTTACAATCTATAGTTGTGACAAAAATATGTGTAGTGGTCAAATTTTAAAAATACTTAACATTTCCTCCTCAAAGGTAAATTACTATTATTCCAAATGACTACAAAGTCAAGACTGCTCCATATTTGTGCCTGTCTAGCCTCAAGTCAGTCATTAAAACTGTTTCAGGCCAGGCCAGGCTAGGCCAGGCCAGGCCAGGCCAGGCGTGGTGGCCCACGCTGTAATCCAAGCGACTTGGGAGGCTGAGTCAGGAGGATGGCGAGTTCAAAGCCAGCCTCAGTAACTTAGCAAGGCCCTAAGCAACTCAGTGAGACCCTGTCTCTAAATAAAATACAAAAATAAGGCTGGGGATGTGACTCAGTGGCCGAGTGTCCCTGAGTTCAATCCCTGGTTCAGAAAAAAAAAAAAACTGTTTCAGCTGTCCCTATGTACAAGACAATATTGCATAACTAGAAAGATAGGGGTGGTCCAGTGCAATATAAGTGTCTGTTGTCTCACCACCACCGCCCCAATTCTCTGTGGCTCCTATTAGAGGGAAAAGAGTTATATGGGAAAAGTAAAAAAAAAAAAAAAAAAAGGAAGAGAAAGAAGAGGGTAAAGATCATTTCTTAAGATCTATGTAGACACTATGGAGACAAAATTCTCAAAGGGGGATGGAAGAAATGAGGGCTCAGAGCATCAGAATTAATCAGTTAAATCCATCCAAATCGTTTTAAAGGGCATTAATACTATACTCAGAACTTTAAAGAAAAAGATGTAAATCTCATTCACTGAAGTCATCTTCTGTATATAGTGTAAAACTGTAAAGAATATGATTTAACCGTAAGCACTGTCTGTATGTAAATCAGAACTGGGGGAAAGGAAACTAAGGCCCAAGGTACGCATCATTATTTCATGATACGTTCTCAACCACCCCTCAATTCCTCTTGGTCTAGGAGGGGTGGACGCACGGCTTTACCCCGGCATGGCGACAAAGAGGCTGAAACGCAGGCACCCGCCGGGGCGAAAGCACTCCGGGCTAGAGGTGGGGAGGGACGCGGCCACCCGGGAGGCGTCCCCTCCGATGCCCTGACCGCCGGGCGCGGTGCGGAGGCGCGTAAAGCGCAGTGGGCCGAGAGTGCGCCGCGCCGGAGCGGAACGCCCGCCGGGAGGCGGAGGCGCGAGTCCCGCCCAGGCCCCGCGTAGCCCGGGGCTCACACCGCCGCCGGGCGAGCAGCTCGGTCGGCGCAGGTAGGGCCCGCGAGGAGGCTCCGGCACGCCCGCCGGGCCTCTGCCGGGCTCCGCGGCGCGGCCGTTACCCCGCCCCTCCCCCGCATCCCCAACCTGCGGCTGCCGCCGCTCACCTGGTGGCGTCCGCGACGTTCCTGACGAACAGGGAGGTGTTGGGGGGCCTCGTGTAGCGAGACATGACCGCTTCCTACGTTCCCTCCGGTCTGCCCGCGGCCGCTGGGCCCGCTCGTTCTCTCGCTGCCGCCGCCGCCACAGCAGCTCCGACGGCCCCCGGCGCGACCCCCTCCCCTCGGCCTCGGCCCCGCCAGCGCGCAGCCGCAGAGGCCGGCGCGGAGGGGGCGCTGTGCGGCGCGAGCCTGTCCGCACGGACCGCGGCGGGCGGGGGCCGCGGGCCGGGGATCCCGGGTGGGGGGCGGGGGTCTGCAGAACCGAGGGGAGCCGGGGGCGGCACGAGGCCCGCGAAGTCCCAGAGGATTGGGGAGGGGGTGACCGGGCTGTGCCAGGAGGGAGGGGTCCAGGGGGCCGAGGAGGCGAGCCGGGGCTTGAAGAGGATCCCGAAAGAGGAAGGCGGTGGTGGAGGTGAGAGTCGCACTAAACTGCGCGACAGCCCCGCCACCACTGGGCCTTCATTGCAATATCCTCAGGCCCAACCCTCAGCAATTGTTAGACCTCTTGGCCTTCTGGTCTTCGAGGTATTTTAAGTGGGAGGGAGGGAGCTAGCCCCCCATCCCGGATTTAGCGTTTTGATCCATTTTTCGCTTAGGGTGTAATAGTCAGCTTTGAGGACATTTATTCAGAATTTTATTGAGAGCCTGTTATGTGGCTGGAACTGTTGTAGGGGTGGGATATAGCAATGACCTAGCAGGTGAGGCATCTCACTTTACATTGTAGAGAAGGGGACATGAAACAAACGAATACAATGTGGAAAAAGGCAGTTAATGCAGTAGCAGTTAAGCACATTTAAATGATACTCCCCATTCCTCAAAATGTTGTAGTCTGTCCCCTTCTAGTTTTCCCCTTGCCTTTTTGTTTGCTCCTATAGTGGGCAAAGCCTTTACCCAGGGCTGGGACTGTAACCAGGTAACCCACAATTATTGATTACTCTCTAAGAAGAGATCTGCTTTAGAGTATAAATGATATGGTCACCTGACCCAGCCCACAGCCTAGGCTAGAAATCCCCAAGGTCTGTGATGCTTCTGGAAAGCTACTATTCATTTATTCAAAAAGGGTTGTTATGGCACAGCTGGCACAGGGCAAGACTGGGAATATAATGATGGGGAGGGAGGCCGGGTTCCTTCTCAAGAATCTTACAATCTGATAGAATTTTTTTAAAATTAGTTAATTTTGCTTTACTAGTGAGCTGAACCAGAGGCTCACTTTTGTTGGTGTTCTATCAGAGCTATCCCTCCAGCCAGTAGGGAGATAGAATCTGATACACTGATAAAGATACAAACTACAATAAGGACTATTGATAAGAGCTGTGTGCTACTGAGAGGGAATCTTGTGATGAGCAGGGCTAGAAAGTCACTTAACTTTTCCCTGAAGAAGTCTTGAAGAGGGAGTTGAAGAATGGAGAAGAGCAGTTGGTGCATTGAAACATCATGTGCAAAGGCCCTGAGGCAATATAGGGAATGAAAGAAGGCAAATGCCAGCATGGAACTGGAAAAGAGAAAGTGAAGCTGGAGAACAGGTTAACTTTTTAGTAGGAAACTGGAGTACTGACTATGTTATTAGTTTGCTGGAGCTGCAATAACAAAATGCCATAAAATTGGTGGCTTAGAACAACAGAAATTGATTTTCTTACAGTTCTGGAGGCCAAAAGTCTGAAATTAAGGTGCCCACAGAGCCATATTCCCTCTAAAGGCACTAGAGGAGAATCCTTCCTTCTTCTTTCAGGCTCTGGTAGCCCTAGGCATTCCTTGGCCTTGGCTATATAGCTCTAGTCTCTATCTTTGTCTTCACATGACCTTTACCTCTGTTTTCTCTCTTCTGTCTCATATGCAGACACTTGTCATGGAGTTAATCCAGAGTGATCTAGATCATCTGCAAATCCATAACTGAATTATACCTGCAAAGACCATTTTTCCAGATAAAATTACAGACTAGGAATTACAACTTGGACATACTTTTTTGAAGGCCTCCATTCAGCCCAATGCATTGACTTTACATAGAAATGAAACTTGACTTGCTGATTGGCCAGTTAGGTTACATATTAAATAGAGGAAAAATGATTTACTAGCCTATGTAAATTATGAACCTATTAAAAGCATGTTTATCTGTATGATATATGTAAAGAGAATTTCCATGTGGAGGCATTGAACTTGGATTTTTACTTTCTTCTTACCTTTTGAAACTTTCAGATTATTGCTAAAGTGCTTTTATAATTAGAAAAAAAAAATCCCACAAAAAGTGCTTTACATTTTAAAAAAACCAAGAACCGTTTCTAGGAATATGGGACAAGACAGTGTGACCATGCCTGGTGTCTCATACCTGTAATCCCAGCAGTTTGGGAGGCTGAGGCAGGAGAATCACAAGTTCAAAGCTAGCCTCAGCAACTTAGTGAGGCCCTAAGCAACTTAGGGAGATCCTGTTTCAAAATGAAAAATAAAAAGGGCTGGGGATGTGCTTCAGTGGTTAAGTACTTCTAGATTCAATCCCTTGTACCAAAAAAAAAAAAAAAAAAAAAAATAGTGTAGGTGGCATCTCTGATAGGATCTCTGTTCTTATTGATGGAAGTATCTGAGGAAAGACTCTTAAACTGTGAAAGGTAGTTCCATTAGAAATTTGAAATGTAAAAATAGTTGGAATTGATTTAAAATAAGTTGTGGAACCATCATTACTTATATTACATAAAAATGTCTGCTCTTCCTATATTCAAATATGATTTGAAGCAAAAAAAAAAAAAAAAAAAAAA